>JAXGGA010010122.1:0-48351 GCA_038373865.1 Uloborus plumipes
TATAAGACTAAGCTTTTTTTTCTAGTTGGACTGTTTTTCAAAACTAAATTGAAAAACAAAAACTGAAATATGAGTGTGCTTTTGTTATAATAATGAAAGAAAGTTGTTACAAAAAATGAATGTTTAAGAAATTTTAAATTCAATACAGGCACTAATTTAGAACATGCACCTGAATTAGTGCATGTTCTGCTGTGTTCTTTGCCCATTTCAGTTTTCACCCTAATAGGATTCTTTTTATAGGGGTAGATGAATGTGAAACAGGCCCGTCATTTAGGGGGGGCAAGGGGGTCATTTGCACCCCCCTGACTTTGAGAAATCAATGTATTTACTTAAAAGTGGGCGTGATTTTTGTTGTTTTCTGGGAAATTGTATTGTGTTTTTACCCTTTGCCCCCCCCCCTCCCCTGGAAAAACTTGAAATGACGTCCCTGATTTGAAAGTACATTACTGAACCAAATCAAACAAGGTGGCATTGTTTAAAACAATAATTGACATACGAGTGTATTTTTTAAATAGTAAAAGCTAGTTGTTACTAAAAATTAAGGTTTAAGGAATTTCAAATTTAATGCAAGCATTTAGTATAGCATATTATTGTTGAATGCTCCACTCTGTTCTCTACTGTATCCACTAACCACATTCAAGACTTCCCTATCGAAACACTTATGAAAAGAAAAATACATGCTACGCTTAATTAGCAACGCTAAATCAAGTGGAGTAGAACTTCAACAAAAAATAAATTTGCTAATTTTTTAAGTTTCATTTCTATCACTCAGCAGAATTGCTAAGAAGTTTTATTAACGCTAAAATCTGAAGAATGAATAACACTTGAAGCGATATTGTGAAACGATTTAAGCTGTATTACGTTTCCTACGCAAAAGGTATGACAAATATGCAAACAGTCGTATATCGGATAAATTATTTTCTTCTCTTCGTCTATGTACATTTTTGGAAGAAAAAAAATTAGTAAACTACAAAACTGGGTCTCCTGGTGCAGGTCCAATGAAATATCTAAAATCCCTTAGTGCTACAAAAATTACACCCCCCCCCCCCCTCTCCCCAATTAGACCGACATGAACAACTGTAGCTCCAACTTAACAGCTCCAAAATAGTGATACAGTGTAAAATTGGACAGGAAAACTCGCTCTTGGCAAAAATCCGCTTATCGAAATTATTAATAGTAGTGCAGGATAGTAAGTCCTGAGAATTAACAAAAAATAAATTTGAAACATAATTTTTATTTATTTTTTATCAAGCAAAACATGAGGAGAGTGCTATTTCCTTGCACATCCACAATCGGTGCAAGATATAGATAATATAAATAGTTTCGATTTCATTTGTTTTTTTAAAGGAAAAACTTATTTTTAATTTTATTTATTTAGGTAGTTTTTGAAATAAGCAGTTTCAAAATTGAACGCGACAACTATTTGATTTAAAATACAAATACTGAGTGGTAAATAAGTAATAATGCATGTACATGATTCTAACAACTTCAAATTTACCTCAAACATTTTAAACTAAGAAGATTCATATATCTATAACAATATTAAGGTAAAAAAACTAACAGCTAATTTCTAGTTCAATTTATCTGGAATTTACTATTCATAATAGCTGGTTTTATTATAAACATCAATTGAACTGCAGAATATGCTTTTCATATTCTAAATAATGCTTCGAATTGCGTACATACAATACAAAAATTCGAAATGTCTTCTTTTCTAGTACTACAAGTGCAAAACAAAAATAAATATCTAAAGAAGTAAAATTAATTTAAAAATGAGAAAGTAAACTAAAAATATTTTGTAACATCAAGAATATTAAAACATATAGGTTAAAGTACACTGAAGTGACAAAAGTCATGGGATAGCAATATGCAAATTTTCAGATGGCAGTAGCATCGCATAGAACAGGTATAAATGCGCAGTGCTTTTACAGAGCTTTCATTTCTGTTCAAGTTATTCATGTGAAGAGGTTTTAACGTGATGATGACCGCACGACGTGAATTAACAGACTTTGAACGCGGAATGTTAGTTGGAGCTAGACGCATGGTTCATGCCATTTCGGAAATCGTTAGAGAATTCAACATTCCCAGATCCACTGTGTCAAGAGTGTGCCGAGAGTATGAAATTTCAGGCATAACATCCCACCATGGACAGCGCAGTCGTCGACCGCCTGCACTTAAAGATCGAGACCGGCGACGTCTGCAAAGAGTCGTAAATTCTAACAGACAAGCAACACTGCGTCAAATCACCGTAGAAATCAATGTGGGACGTACAATGGACGTGTCTGCTAGAACTGTGCGGAGAAATTTGGATTTCTTGGGCTATTCCAGCAGAAGACCGACTCGAGTGCCTTTACTGACAGAACGACATCGCTTGCAGCGACTCTCGTGGCCACGTGAGCATATCGGTTGGTCCCTAGATGAATGGAAAACCGTGGCCTGGTCCGATGAGTCACGATTTCAGCTGGTAAGAGCCGATGGTAGGGTTCGAGTGTGGCGCAGACCCCACGAAGCCATGGACCCAAACTGTCAGCAAGGCACTGTTCAAGCTGGTGGTGGCTCCGTAATGGTGTGGGCTGTTTTTTCATGGCATGGACTTGGTCCTCTAGTGCGACTGGACCGAACATTGACTGGAAATGCTTATGTGCAGCTACTTGGAGATCACTTGCAGCCATTCATGGACTTCATGTACCCAAACAACGATGGGATTTTTATGGATGACAATGCGCCATGTCACCGGGCCACAACTGTTCGCAATTGGTTTGAAGAAAATTCTGGACAATTCCAACGAATGATTTGGCCACCTAGATCGCCCGACATGAATCCTATTGAGCATTTATGGGACACCATCGAGAGGTCTGTTCGTGCCCAAAATCCTGCCCCATCAACGCTTTCACAATTATGGACGTCTATCGAGACAGCATGGCTCAATATTCCTGCAGAAGACTTCCAACGACTTGTTGAGTCCATGCCACGTCGAGTTGTTGCACTTCGCCGGGCAAAAGGAGGGCCGACACGATATTAAGAGGTATCCCATGACTTTTGTCACTTCAGTGTATAACATTGTATGCATTTATTATGCATTCAATGCTAAAACTTCAATTTGTTCACCAGCCTAAGCTTTGGCTATCAGTTTTCCGAAGCTTCAGTATTCGGCGCCTTTGGCTAAACTTCGCTTCGCGCCATCTCTACTAAAAAGCAAACAGCAGCAAAAGTGACCACAGAGCTCAACCAGCGTCTGGTTTCACCAGTTCAGTGATTAGTTGAAAGGCATCTTTATAAACAGAACATTTACGGCAGGAGAGTGGATCCCAAACCACTTGTTACATATGTTTATGCTAGGCTTCGTCCACAGTGGTGTCACAGTCGCAAATCCTGGTGAACTGATGACTGGAAAAGAATAATATGGTCTGAAGAATCAACTTTCACACTTTTCCCTATTACTGGATGGGTACACGTATGGAAGACAACGGTACGCGCATGTAATCGTAATTCTCTTTTTCCAACTGTCAAGCATGGAGGAGGATCTGTCAGGATATGGGCATCCATGTCGTGGCTTTTTGCTGGACCAGTCGTAACTCTAAAAGGAAGGATCAATGGGCGGAGTATAGAGACATTTTAGCTGACCAGTACCATCCCATGATGCAAACTTGCTGCAGAGGAAGCAAATTTCCAAGATCATAATGCATCTGTCGATGCAGCGAGATCTATTTAATCACGGAATGATGAATACGAGAATGATGCTAAACATCTGTCTTGGTCAGTACAGTCACATGACCTTAATATAATTGAACTTTTATGGTACATTAAAGAGCAATCGGTACAGAATCGATATCCTCCACAAGCATCTCTCCAAGAGCTTTCATATTATCTTCATAAAGAATGGTGCGAAATTCCGCAAAACACTATTCAACTTTTATATGAAGCGGTTCCTCGTCGAATCCAAGCTGTATTTCATAACAAATGTGGCCCTACACCATACTAATAAAGAATGCTTTATAAATCTCAAGTGTTTGATAATTACCTGTATGTAATAGCTATTTCAATAAATAAATGTATCCAAATTGAAATTTTTAACGAAGATATTTAACAAGACGAGCTTAATAAAAATCTCTATGGACAAGGTTATTTCCATGCAGATACAGTCAAACTTCGTTAATTCGAACACGTTTGAAACGAATTAAAGTTAAAACGAACTACATATCTGATCACAGTCCTTCTGTTTGTTTTTTCCTGTTTTTTACTAAGATTAACAAAAGTCAAGACGATTGGTATTAAAATTTCTTGGAGCTCATTTTAAAAAAGTTTGACTGTAACAGTTGTTAGAAACAATAAACATTGTAAAGAAAACTTGGATGGATCAATTTCTACTTCCACTGACCTTATAAATCACTGGAGAAATGCATAACATTCCCATGAGCTAAAATTTTCTCAAAAAAGAATATTTTTATCGAGTTCGTCTTTTATCAAATCGTCTTTATCTTATATTTTTCTAAAGTATTTACTTTTAATCAAATAAGTTTAAAAAATAGCTATCGATAACTTTTTATTAAACAAAGTGTTCAGGTAACTTTACTTCCAAAACTCAAATGTGATTGGCTTTCAAAAGACATATAACACTCAACAAACTTATACGCATCCAATGCAGGCAACCTTACTGCACCGTCAGTTTCTCCCAATTAAGTGCGCCTAAAGATGAAAGATATTACATTTCAAGGTGGTTACTTAACTTCGTTATTTCAACAGGCAGAAAGCTCATTAAACATTTTCGGGAATTCAATAAATATCTAACTGGATCTGGAAGGAGTTTCTAATGGGCCGAACAGTATTGTGGAGGGATTTAATGTCCCGCATTCTTCATTTCCGACTAATTAAACAGGTCGAAAAGTATTCGGAAATTCTATATTGTCGAAAGAAGTAACCCAAAATTACATGATTCTTTGTCAGTTGGGGTTTTGGTGCCTAAGGTTGTTCTACCCACGAAGATAAATTAATTTTGTTATTCAAATTTAGTATTTCCTTTATGTTATTACAAAACTATAATCACATTTAAATTGTAGTTGATCATGTAGAAGTTTACAAGAAATTTCTGTGTTGTCAAATAGGAAAACTTTTTGAACAGGTAATACCAATTAATCCGTAGTCATAGTTCCGTTGAAACCTCGTTAATTAAGAATACTTGCAAATGTACAACTAATCAAAGTAATCCTTGATATTAAAAAGACATCCTGTACACTTTGTTACTACAAAAACTTGTTTCTAAGTTCCTAAATATCTTTCAAACTAAATGCTATCTTATTTTCGAGAAACAGAGGTAGCAAGTTCATTCGCAAAGAAATCCTTGCCTCACCAGTTTGAGAAAGCACTCTGTATGACGCAGTTGTAGGAAAGCATTTGAAGCACCTAGAAGCAAAGGCGTGTAAGGGCCAAATTTATATTCTTACAGATTACTAGTACAAATTGCAGGAGATTCTCTCATCTGTTTTGAAGCAAGAGATAGTACTAATTGTCCTGAAAAGTGTTGATAGACATCATGTCTTGGAAAAAAATTGTAATGAAAATCATTGAGGATTTGAACAAGTACACCGTTTTACCCAAACTTTTAAAGACCACTATTAACCCTCTGCTTCCCATTGCCTCATTTATCGTCACTTCTTTAATTTTCTTTAGGGGTCCCACTTTTTACTTCTTATAAAAGCTTCCCCCCAGTTTATTATATTTTACTGAAAGTGTTTTTCCACTTTTTGATTTCATTATTACGCTTTTCACTATTAACGTACATAGTGGTATCAAACACGACTTTTCAGCCATAAAATCTGCACCTAGGCAATTGGGGATACCTCGACCCACTGGATTTGATACATTACATTATTACTGAAAACATATAAAGAGGTTTTCAATTTTGCAAGTTTTGTAACATGAGATAATCTAACATAAAAAATTGTCTACATATTTCTCACAATAAAATATTGCTTTCTTGTTTTTCGATCCAATATTACGATAAGAACTAAATTAATATATAAATTTAAAAGTTCTTTAATGCAAACAAAATGTGTGTTACGTAATGCAAGTACCTAATATTTAAATATAGCTCATGCACTCGATTCATTACGCAGTAGTACATGGCTTCTGCACAAAGCATTCTATGTTATAGCGCTATAAATCACATCGTATTGCAGTGATGTGTTATTACTGTGTTTTCCAAGCATGACTAATGAATAATGAGATAGAGCCAAACTGAATAATTGCTTATGAAATAGAAAGCTATACATTCACAGATAATATATTTCCGATACCTATTCGTGTCGCTTTGAGCGCAATATAATATTGATAAGTTATCATTGCTGCCTTTGTGAGATTTAGCTTAATTTCAGTTACGAAACGACGGCACTTATTACAATCAATTAGCTGAGGAATTATAAATGCTGGGCTGTTGTAATGGAAGGATTGGAAAGCATATTTGAGCATGTTGCTGAAAAGTCTGTTTACATGCAAGAGGAAAATATTTAGGCTAATGGGTAATTCCATGGTAACAGACGTATCAGTTTTTTGCAAAATAGCTTACAAAGGTTTTAAATATATTAAATCTTTGTTTTATTTTACGAAATTTATGAAAAAACGTGGTCTCTACTCCTAGATATTTCAGATAAGTTTTAAAGATTTCCAGAAAATATTTGTAAATATTATTATTCTCTTTGTAAGTATGTATCTCATAAGATCGGTGCACGTTAGATCAGTTGTAGACATAAATGCTTCCAAGTTTCTACTGCCATTCACCTGGAGGTACTGGATTAAAGGTTGTTCGGCTCTTGGTTCAGATTAAAAATATCGAAATGTCACATAATGTCTGAACAAAGTTGAAAAATGCAAAGTAATCACATGCAAGAGCGTCATACGCATGTTGTCTCTTGAATGTCACGATATGTTTGAATATTTATGCTGATCATTATGATAAAATTTTGTAACAGTTTTTGCATACATTCGGCAAGCTTGGTGTTGATGATTTCGAAAATGAATTACTTAAATATATTAATTCGTTGACTTACGTTTTATAAGTTGAGATTTTTGTGGTCAAAAGCTTTTATATACATACACAACTTATTGAGTTGTTCATGAACCAATATCAATGCAATATACCTCCAACTCGGTTATGTCATCCAAGGACTGCAGTTTCGTGCTTATTGGTACTCGTCAGCCTGAAATAGGATTAACAGAGTAGGAGGCAGAAATCCGCTTATAGAAGCAAAGAGAGCCAAAAAAAAAAAAAAACAGGTAGCTAATATGAAATTAGATAACCAGCGACAGACCGCACAATGGTACGATACAACTAGTAAATTTTAAGGCAGTAAGTAATAACCGAGTTGGCGGTATACTGCATTCTTCTACCTTAGCCATGGCTTAGGGGCGGGGACTTACTGCCAATATCAATTGTCATTGAATTATATACGCATAAAATGATTATTGGACTTAAAATTTAAAGTTGCTTATTTGAGGGAATTTTCTTAATACATAAGTCTCTAAAGTGTTTTTAGAAAATATTTCCTTTCGGAAAATAAATAATTACAGTGAACTCTCACTTATGCGCCAGCCCTAGGGACCAACAGAAAAAGGCGCATAAGTGAGAAAGAGACGTATAAGTAAACAAGCCTATTTAAAGGACTAAAACGCAACATAGGGAATGAATAACAATGTTTCTATAGAAAAGGGACATATTATGTCCGTCTGGGAACTACTGTAACGTAAGAACAATGATTAAGAGAAAACAAAAATTGTAGCATACCTAATTACAAACTATTCTCTTTAAAACGATGCATAATAGATAATTGTCCCTCTTCAAACTCTGGCTCACGCCGAAAAAATGCTTTCCGTGAGCAATAAAGGCGACAATTTAAAGAGGGAAATGAAGAAAAATGCTTATTTTTTAAAGAAAATAAAATAATTTTTTCACATTTTAGGGAAAATTCTTCGCATAAGTGAAATATGTATCTTTACAGCGACGCATAAACGAATGATGCTATCATTATTTTGCTATGGAGTGTGCTGGGACCATTCAAAATCGTCGTATAAGTGAAAAAGGCGCATAAATGAGGCGTCGTATAAGTGAGAGTTCACTGTATTTATTGATATGTATCGAATTTTCAATTAATGTTGATCATATATCTCGTATATACGTATATATTTAACCAAATCAAACTTAACGGGAAATTTCTCCAATGAAAAAGCAATTTGCCCTTCGTACCTTGACGGGCGATTATGAATAAATTTAGGGAAATGTGGAGAATTTCGACACTTATTTGCATTTTGAAAGGAAAATTATTTACTTCAACAAAAAAAGAACTGAACTTTTCATCTTAGCGACGTGTCACGTTGCTGTGAAACAGAGCAGGAGAAATAAAACCGCAGTTTCCTTTGCTGGCAGAGGTTGGTTTAAAAATTAGATTCAAAAGCTGCGACTTTATTTTGTCTTGAGGCTTTCGTTTGAATTTTCGAAGTAGGGTTGTCTCAATCGGTGCATATTTGAAAAAACGCGCCATTCAGTAAATAAATAAGTAGAGTAGAAAGTAGTAAAGAAAAAAACCTTAAGTTGGGTTATTAAATTCTGAATTTTTGTTTGCTTCTTTATACATAGTAAAGAAAGTGCGTAGACAAAAATATTTCGTCAACGTTCTATTTTAACCGTCTATGCACTTAGTTATTGTTATTGTAATTTCAGATTTCACATATCATCAGAAGCTGAGTTTATTTACTTTTTCTTACTCTTATTTAAAGGTATCAAAACATCTCTAAAAATTTCGAAAACTAAGAAGTGATTAAAGATATGCAATTAAAAACACAAAATTCATGAGAACAGGCACCTCTTTCTTTTATATATATATATATATATATATATATATATATATATATATTTTTTTTAATTTAATATTTCTATTTTACATTGATCTGCTCATATATCATAGATACAATGTCGCACACATCTCAAACATCAATCCTTCTATCCGCACCCTGATTTAGAATAGTGCTTTGAAATTTCCTTGCATAATTTTCGTAAAGAATGCAAATCCTGAAATAAATAACTGCTAGTAATAAAGAAGTCGATACTATGCTAAAAGCCTCTTCTAACAATAGACTACTAACTAATAATTTAAATTTTCGTGTTTAGTCAAAGAAATGTAACAAAATGAACAAAATTTTTAAACTTTTCAAAACGAAATCATGAAAATATAGAAAAAAAATCGGTATTTTTCGTGACATTAACAAACTATTAAATAACGCTCAGAAGTTGAAATTGTAATTTTAAAGAAATCAATAAATTGTTGCATTAAAAATCCTTATTTATAAATCCTTCCCAATTTGCAGCAGATTAATCGGCCGATTATCCTTTCCCGACTAATCGGTAATCGGTCAATTTGTTTATCGGTACATCCCTAAATTTAACGTCGCTGAAAGTTTTTGCCATCATTGCAGCATTTCCGCTTTTTTCAGCTTTAGTAAAAAGACCGCGCTCTCGACATTAAATATGCATCACATTTGCAGCCCTTCACGAACGGGTCTAAAATCGTGTTGTGTGTGTGTGAGTTTGAGAGGATTTACACAAATATACGAACACAGAGTTAAGCTTCTGGTTGATAAAGCTTCAAACAGACATGTGACATTTACATTTCATGCTAAGTGTTAAATACAGGTTGTCAAATTGTGCTGTAAATTACAATTCAACAAAACCACCGTGATAAGGCACAAATTTGCTTTCACGTGTTTCGGAGATTAAAGGAAATACAAAAAAGCGGCAAATTTAGCAATCTCTAAATCCTTAATCATATTTCTACGCTACATATAATGATTTAAAATATTGTTATAAAGTGGTTTTTTAGTGTATATATATATATATATACACTGAAGTGACAAAAGTCATGGGATACCTCTTAATATCGTGTCGGCCCTCCTTTTGCCCGGCGAAGTGCAACAACTCGACGTGGCATGGACTCAACAAGTCGTTGGAAGTCTTCTGCAGGAATATTGAGCCATGCTGTCTCGATAGACGTCCATAATTGTGAAAGCGTTGATGGGGCAGGATTTTGGGCACGAACAGACCTCTCGATGGTGTCCCATAAATGCTCAATGGGATTCATGTCGGGCGATCTAGGTGGCCAAATCATTCGTTGGAATTGTCCAGAATTTTCTTCAAACCAATTGCGAACAGTTGTGGCCCGGTGACATGGCGCATTGTCATCCATAAAAATCCCATCGTTGTTTGGGTACATGAAGTCCATGAATGGCTGCAAGTGATCTCCAAGTAGCTGCACATAAGCATTTCCAGTCAATGTTCGGTCCAGTCGCACTAGAGGACCAAGTCCATGCCATGAAAAAACAGCCCACACCATTACGGAGCCACCACCAGCTTGAACAGTGCCTTGCTGACAGTTTGGGTCCATGGCTTCGTGGGGTCTGCGCCACACTCGAACCCTACCATCGGCTCTTACCAGCTGAAATCGTGACTCATCGGACCAGGCCACGGTTTTCCATTCATCTAGGGACCAACCGATATGCTCACGTGCCCACGAGAGTCGCTGCAAGCGATGTCGTTCTGTCAGTAAAGGCACTCGAGTCGGTCTTCTGCTGGAATAGCCCAAGAAATCCAAATTTCTCCGCACAGTTCTAGCAGACACGTCCATTGTACGTCCCACATTGATTTCTACGGTGATTTGACGCAGTGTTGCTTGTCTGTTAGAATTTACGACTCTTTGCAGACGTCGCCGGTCTCGATCTTTAAGTGCAGGCGGTCGACCACTGCGCTGTCCATGGTGGGATGTTATGCCTGAAATTTCATACTCTCGGCACACTCTTGACACAGTGGATCTGGGAATGTTGAATTCTCTAACGATTTCCGAAATGGCATGACCCATGCGTCTAGCTCCAACTAACATTCCGCGTTCAAAGTCTGTTAATTCACGTCGTGCGGTCATCATCACGTTAAAACCTCTTCACATGAATAACTTGAACAGAAATGAAAGCTCTGTAAAAGCACTGCGCATTTATACCTGTTCTATGCGATGCTACTGCCATCTGAAAATTTGCATATTGCTATCCCATGACTTTTGTCACTTCAGTGTATATATATATATACAGGTTGTCCACTCTAATCGTGGACCAATAGCTAATTTCTAAACCGTTAGAGATAAGCATATAGTTTATTTAGAAAAAAATCTCAAAATTATGAAAGGAATTTTGGGTCTATTCAATGTTTTTCAAAATATCAAATTTTGAAAGAGTTACGAAATTTAAATTTTTATACAGCCCCCCCAGTCCTATCAATCATATTTAGTAAAACATTCTTGACACTGTAACGTTTAAAACTAAAAAAATCACTCTTCTACCACAAAAATTGACCGAGTTATGACGTTTTGAAAAATCAAGATTTTGAAGGATTTCGCATACGGTCCCTTAAGCCATCTCTCGATGACGTCATGAAATAATGCAAAATCTTGATTTTTCAAAACATCATAACTCGGTCAATTTTTGTGGTAGAAGAGTGATTTTTTTTAGTTTTAAACGTTACAGTGTCAAGAATGTTTTACTAAATATGATTGATAAGACTGGGGGGCTGTATAAAAATGTAAATTTCGTAACTCTTTCAAAATTTGATTTTTTGAAAAACATTGAATAGACCCAAAATTCCTTTCATAATTTGGAGATTTTTTCCTAAATAAACTATATGCTTATCTCTAACGGTTTAGAAATTAGCTATTGGTCCACGATTGGAGTGGACACCCTGTATAATAATTCTGGTTACGCCATGCAGTTTCACCATGGGCACCCTTCACCATGGGGGGGGGGGGACTGATTGAAACTCAAGGGTATTCAGGTAAGGGTATCAAGATAAAACTCAACGGTATCAAGATAAACGTACGCATAGGCGCTTGCGCACCATGGAGCAGCATACGAACGCCTACCCACTTTGGGCTATTCTCCCGTATTTACTATTATATACTGGCCATAAGTATGAAAGTTCAAGGAATCTCAAACTTTTCAAGAACAAGCTGAAAAAATCTCTGTTTTGCCAAAAATACCTATGAATTTTCTTAAAGTTCGGCTGTAAGAAAATGAAATAAATAAAGCATGGCATTACAAATACCAAAAAAGTACTGCAAAACCCTGTTATTTCCATCAGACACAATTTTAAATCGTATTTTTAGTAAGAGGGGGAGAGGAAGCTCAGAAAAAAATGCAATTTAAAAAAAAACGATTTCGTAATCTCACTGAAATACCATTGCAGCTTCAAGGTAACATACAAAAAAACGAAATATCTTTAGCAAGCATCGAAGTTGCTCTTCGTTAGCACAAAGTATCCTTTAAAATAATTAAACAATGGCTTTCTTAAGAACATTGCTAAGGCTCGACCGATGGCATTTTTTGGTCAATGGGCTGATGTCGATTGTTGGCCGATTGCTCAAAGCTGGCAGATGGCCGATGGCCGATTATTTTCCCCTTCTAATGGCCGATGGCAAAAAAAAATCAAACGATTCGAAAAATAAATGTTTTTTAAGAGATTTGAAGAGTTTAATATATTCATTTCATTCTACTTTTATTTCTACGAATACAAGATAATTGTAATTATTAAGATAAACTCGTTCAGATTTTGGCCTAAATTTTTCTATTTTATTACCTCTCGATTTAGTGTTCACTAGATTTTTCTTCACATACTCGTACTCGTGTCACTTAAAATAATAACTTTAAATTTCATGTATTACTTTACTTTAAAAATATAAGAAAAATTGAAAGAAAAACCACACATTTATGTATTTTCTAAATGTGAGTATTTTTTGAGGAAGTTCGCGGGCCAGCCGGGCCGTAAACTTCCTCTGTATTAAGTACAGTTGTCTAGTTTCGGTTTTGATTCAAGAAAAGTGCAAATACTTGCACTTTTAAGAATAATAAAAATGCACGGGAAAAAGCAGGGAATGAAGTAAATTAGAAAGATTTTTAAGTATCTTAAAATTTTTTAAACGCTTCTTTTATGCATTCTAAGAACTTTTACCTCTTGATTACTTTTTTGCAGTCATTGTATGTCATAACCTTTTCAGTTCCCTCCACAGGACTGTAGAAACTGCAAATAGGATCTTCATTCAATGTATCCTTTTCTATTTTCCAGGAAGTTGTAGGTTCGCCAATGTCTGATTCACTGCTGCTATATAAAGTTTCCATGGTGCTATTTTGGTAATCTTAAGCACCAAAGTCAAAATAATACCATAGAAAGCAAAGAGATATAACAAACATTTTGGCAACATTTGGGGGCGCCGTGCTATTCGTTGATGATTAGTAAAGGTTAAATACGAGATATAATTAAAATGAATAATACATTTAATACATTAGTAGTAAAACAATGTATTAAAAGTAGATTTGAAATATTAGTAGAGCTTTAATACATTTTCATTAATGGTAAATGAAAGAACCTTTAATTATAAAACTTTATTAGCTGTCAATAGAATGATAATGAGATTGCCAATTTGCCGAAAACACTTGATATGGTCACTTGATAAAACGTAGAGTGCACCATTGAAGTTTTTAAAGGGCATGAATTTTCAGGCTGGTTTTTTTATCTCTTTTTTGGGGGTGGGGGAGAGGGATTTTCCGTAGCATTTGAAGTGGGTGTGCCATCGCCTTTGGGGAGGGAGGCAAGCTTATGCATACACATAAATACTTGTTAGTTTCTCGCTTCATCGTCAAGAAATATCAGGATAAGTCAATGTTGTTTTTTTGGTGTGGTCGGAGTACAAATCCAAATAGCACGAAGACCAAAATAAAAGCTAAAAAAACGCAACCCCAGCCCCAACCCAGCTGTTAAAAATTAGACGGCAAGTATAGGCCATGACGCTCCCGGATGGGCACTCCTGCTTAAACGAATATAAATTAAAGGGAAAATCGTAGCAGCTTCAATATTCAATTCAAGACTGGATAATTTAGAATTGAGTAACACAATATTATATTTCAGAAAGGAACAATGAAAACAATGGTCTATCACATAACACAGAAATTAGAGGTAGGCCCCTCCTCGAAATTTTACAGCTTAGATCCCTTCTTCTCTTAAAATAAATGTCTTTGCCTGGCTAACATCATTTTAAAATTAAAAATTAAAAAAAGGCTTTCATTCACCACACAAAAGAAAAGAAGCAAAAATCAATTTCGTCATTCGGAGGTTTTACTGTAATTCTAAAAACTCTCATCAAAGAGATCGCTCAGGAAGTGTCAGCTGGTTTGTGAAAATTTCGGCATCTGCCGATTCGGAAAATTCCAAAACCCTGAACTGTGTTGGTTCCGTTGCTGCCCAATTTCAAGCCGCATAGTGAACGTACTTTTAATTGTGAAGTAAAAATTAGAGAAGATAGAATTCCCTCTTAAGAAAACATTTTTTTTAAACATCGGCCATGCATCGGCATTTAGATGTTTTCGAGGCCGATGAGCCGATGTTTTTCACAAGTTAGTATCAGTGGCCGATGCCGATGGAAAAATTTTCAACCATCGGTTCCGATGCATCGGCCTGACCAATGCATCGGTCGTTCCTTAAACATTGCGTATGAAATCCAAATTTAATGATTGAATATAAATACTATAATTTCAAAAAATCAGTGATTCAAAACGTAATACTTCAAAAACGTTTAAATACAAAGGATTCAAATTATTTCACAATGTGGGCCAAAGTGATTCACAATGTGGATAAAATGTTTTCACAGTTTGCACCTATCTAGCAATATTTTAAACCAAGTTCCTTCATAGATACCGTAAAGTCGGGTTACTTGGACCCACAAGGAGGTTACTTGAGCCCACAGTAAAATGATAAAATCTGGGTTTGGTACTAGCATTAGAGACTGCAGAGTGCTTCTACCTAGAGGAGAAACGAGGAACTACGTGCAAGTCTTCAACTAATAAGTACCAAACCTAGATTTTATCATTTTACTGTAATGGGCTCAAGTAACCCCTTAGGGTCCAAGTAACCCGACTTTACGTTAGTTGATTTTAGTTAGAAAATAAATACTCATAAAAATCAACGAAAAATAAATGCAAGTTATTTTCTAAATTTGATAAACATTTTGTGATATTTCGTGGTTTATCAAACATATTTTTTGTTATTTTAAATGATAAAGATTTCGTAAATACTATTTTAAGCATTAATTGAAGTCTACTGAGCTCCAATGCAGTACTAACTGTCTAATCTTTTATCGTACGTCCCTCCTCGCATTTGCGAATGCCTTCTGATTTCCCCAAAACAGGGGGGGGGGGTGCAAAGTAACATTCACCCAGGAAGCAAAGAAACCAGGAAGCCAGGTTTCAAAGAAAGTGAAAGCACCGGTAAGTGCGTCTCCAAACCTATCACCCCTTTTTCAAATGGAAGCGTTCATGACTGCCAGGCGTGCCTTTTTTGACTGCCAGGCGTGCGAGGTTAGACAGTATTTAGTGTATATCAGGCATGGTTTGATTTTAAATGTTCAATGCACTTTGTCACGTATAGGCGGGACAAAGTGGATGGGGCGAAGTAAAATAATACATTTCAATTACATATTCTTTCATTTATTAAATCACTTACGTATTTCTTTATTAATTGATCCATTTGCATTCCTTCATCCATATTAATTTACTCATTTTAGTCATTTTCTTATTTATTCACTTTTTTACTCACTTTTTTTCCTAAAACATTTATCAATGAATTAATTTATTTAATTTATTTTTTTCGTTTATTTATACTTGTTTTGGATGAAAAATCTTTTTGATACTGAAATAGAAATATTTCTTGACAAAGTATTTCATTTTTCACTTTACCCCGTGGTTTTTTGAAATGAAAATTTTCTATTTTTTTTTTAGGTACAAAATAACTGCCAAAATATAAAAACAACGTTTTCACGCAAGTTGGAATACAAAATTCACTATTCCATCTTTACATGCAATAATTTTAAGAACAAATTTACTGTTTTTTTTTTTTTTTTTAAACAGGCTATGTTTTTTTTTTAATTTTTTCACTTTGCCCCACATTTCAGTGCTGCTTACATTTGCTGTTCAGATAACGGTTTTGTTCATAGTTAAATGCGAAAAAATATTAGTGATATTTTTAAAGGATCATAGGTTTTACACAGCAAACGATGCATATTCTAGTTTTATTCAAATTCAAGCTAATTAATTAAAATATATTCAGCTGATAACATTTTAATGTTTTAGCAAAGCGTAACATTGAAAAGATAAAATATTTTATTTTTCAAATTTTATCTTAACGGTATATCCTTGTTACGCAAGGCTGTGCAAAAGATTTAATACTTTTGCTTCTCTCGAATGGACTGAATTTAGTCTTTTCAAAATATTGGAAAAGCGAAATGCAAAATAAACAGAAGAAAATCCTTAACTAGTACGTAATTGAATTTTCTAGTTACTTAAATCCAAATATCTCAGACACAGTTTTCAAATATTAAGATATTTGAAAGGGAGGAACGGACAAACAGATAGATGTTGCTTCTTAATTTATTTTTCCCTCGATTTTGTTTTATTTATATTTTTCTCTCGCAAACGTCTGTCCTTGTTTTCATTAAAAATTTAATTTCTTTTTCAGTTTCCTCTAAGTCAGTATGTTTTGTTTCTTTTTATGTATGTACAAAAGGGGGGGTATTATAGTATAATCGGTATTCGGGAAATATGGAACACCGAGGGTATGGCTCTCTTTGTAGATGCTATCGCGTTGGACCGCATAAAAGCAACTCCGCATAAAAGCTCCAAAGATAAATTGATGTGTGATTTGGTTGCAAGTTCCAAGAAGCAGTACTCTTTACAGTATAAAAAAAATGTGTAACATTACCATTGTTGGTGCGTGTAACTTTACATAACTTTTGAAGTAAACAATGCCTTTTTTTTTTCTTTTGCTGAAGGAAAGTTTTACGTAGCCTGTGTAAAGTTCCACCAAGCGTTAAAATGACTGGGATATCATTCAAAGCGCATGCGTTACGACACGCACCGACGAAACTAAGATGTGTCTTAGTGACAGAGTGGTAAAACGCGCTTGCTTTGAGAACTCTCTATACGTGGTAAGGTCGCGACTGAGGGTTCAAGTCCATCCAGAAAGTAATTTCCTATATTTGTGTTGATAAATGTCTTGTGTGTAATTAAAATAACTTATGACTATGTGTAAAGTTAATTAATCATGAGAAAGTATGATCCTGATAAAAATTAAGTAAACGATTAACTGAAATCAACATGTAAAAAAAGCCTGAAAACAAAATAACTAGTGAACATTTCATTTAATGCATTTTAAACTTTTGTATTTGTTACACTTTTACGGCAAAACTAGCAATGATTATGGTTAGCTTATACTATGACAAATAATAAAACATGGGCATATGTATGGCAGTTCAAGTAATGTAATGCAATTTATTTTCATGCTAGCGGTACCCGTACGGCTTTGCCCGTAGTATAAAAGTAAAAAGTCATTTGGTAATAAATTGAGATCCCAGAAAGAATACTCAGTTTTAGTTATGATTCAACTATAATTCCTTAAAAGTATGATATTGAGATAAGTCAAAAGAGAAAATAAAAATAATTTTTTTGCTTACAGAAAATAATAGAAATCATACCAATGTTTAAAAGAAGAAGGAAGTTTTCTTTCCTAGCTTTAGAAACAAAATAATACATTTTTCGAAATGAAACATTTTAGAAAGAACGTTGCAATACCACAATTTATACAATGTTTTTATAACTTAGCGAATTTTAAGTCCTTAAAAACTGAGAAAATAAAAGCAGAAGATTTTTTTCAACAGTTAAAATATTTCATTAAACTCATTTTAATAAAGGCTTGGAGTTTGGATTACTACAAAAAAAAAAATACATTTTAAATATTTTTAGGGAAAAAGAACGAAACAAATAAAAGATCTAAAACGTAACCATGTTAACAACATGAAAAGTTATTCATTTCATGTTTATTTTCAAATTTTATTCTCGAGCTTAATCACTTAAAATAGCTTGGATTACTCAAGGCGAGCCTTGAATTCCGGGAATCTATAAACAATTATTACAGCTCTTCTAATGCTCGTTGAACCTTCGAACTGACCTCATTTTTAGCAGAAAATTCCAAGCTTTCGCGTAACATAAGACTTAAAAACGTGTACGAAATTTTCTACCCCGTTTTATTCTATTTGTATGAAAAATGAGCTAAGAATTAGAATAGAAAAAAGAACGAAATAGAATTTTCGAAAAAACCGTTTCGTAGTCACATACCCATGCTACAAAATAATAATCGATCGAACGGTTTTGGCGCTACGTGGGTCACAGACAGACAGACAGACAGAAAGAAAGGAAGGAAGGAAAGAAAGAAAGAAAGAAAGAAAGACAGACCCACCTTCAGCTTTATTATTAGTAGAGACTTATAAAAAGAAAGCAATTTAGAGCTTATAAAAAGGCGTTATCACGTGATCATTTAATAGCTTTGACAATTTGAATCTTCAAATAGTTATTTAAAGTCAATATGCACTGAAAAATGAGTAGTCTTCCACGAAAGCACAATGAAAGCTCTTTTTTACTAATGCTTACCCTTCCAAACATTTTCTCTGTAAGCCTACAGAGAATGTTGATATAACCTTACACATAAATCAGTGAAACGTTACAACATGTATAAGGACTACTATACGCTGTAAAGAATTAATGTTGTTTTTGCAGTATAATACAGCTAATTTTATGGTAATAAAATGTAAAAATTTCTAATTTTACACTAATGTCAAATTGCTACTTTTACAGTTTATTACCGTGCATTTTAGTTTTAAACTGGAACACCTGCTGCCAATATTATGCTGTTGTTTTTACTATATAATACAGCTAAATTTTATAACAATAAATTGTAAAATTTCTAACTCTACAGTAAGAAACTAAAATTGCTATTTTTACAGTTTATTGCTGCGAATTTTACAGTTTTGAATTGGAACCTCGGCTGCCAGTATCATACATTTTTTGCAATATAGTGTAATAAAATTTTCCAAAGCGATGTGTATCGTTACACCAGTTTTGTCAGTCAAATTACTGTATTACATTGGAGGCGGCAAGACTTCCACCACTTTTACGGGGGACCGTTACGCGAAGATTTTTAGTGTTCAGGGCAAAATATGATTTGTGGTTTTCAAAGATTTGTGCAGTTGTGTTTATAAAAGTGTTATTCTAATAGACTGCAAGAAAGCATTAGTGACCTAATATTAGGAATCAATCAAAAAAATGTACTACTGGATTTAAAATAAATTTTATTTAGAAAATAAACGCAGCATATGCAGAAATAAACAAACAAGTACGATAAACTCGCTTAGAGTAAACATCCGACGTTTTTAGTTTCGTATTATTTCATGTGTTACATTTCATTTTGTTTTCAAGCAAAAAAGACTTTTCTAAAAACAAAAATTCAAATTTTCAGTCAATCATGATGATCATCAAATTAATTTTATTCTTTTTGTGGAAATTAAACTCCTAACATTAATATAACTTCTCAATGGGAACTTTCAAACGGCAAAAATAATGATTTCCTTTTTTTCTTTCTGGAAAAATGTTTTCACATTTTTCTTACTCAGATTCTTAAGAGAGAGCTAATTATTTATCAATGCTAAATAGCAACTTTGATTAGATTACACTTAATTAACTTGCTTCATTTTTTTAATTTTTGGAAAAGTCTTCAGAAAATAAATAAAATTTGAGGTCAAATGAAAGTTAAATAAAATAATAGTCATTGAAATTCATGTTTATTAGACTGAAATTACTCCTCAAGGCTTACAAAAGAAACTGAAATCTTAATAGCCTTCTACAAAATATGAATGCATTTAAATATTGCAAATAGTTTCTTTAAATTCTGAAAGTAATTTTCACATGGATTCAAAAAACGTTGTATTCTTTACTGTTTCATATAATACATGTACACTGTAAAAAATGAATGCTATTTTTACAGTATAATACAGCTAATTTTATTGTAATAAACTGTTAAAATCGCTAATTTTACAGTAATAAACTGTAAAACTGCTAATTTTATAGTTTATTACCGTGCATTTTAGAGTTTTAAACTAGAACCTCTGCTACCAGTATTATACTGTTGTTTTTACAGTATAATACAGCTAAATTTTACGACAATAAACTGTAAAATTGCTAACTTTACAGAAAGAAACTATAAAACTGCTAGTTCTACAGTTTATTACTGTGCATTTTAGATTCAAATTGGAACCTCGGCTGCCAGCATTATAATGTAAAAACAACAGTTCATTTTTTGTAGTGTATAATTTTCTTTTAAAACGGCAAAAAAATAACAATTCACTTTAAGCCTGTTTTTTCGCAAAATTACAGCTACAAAAAATTGAACTTTTGAATAGCTGCTATCAAGCGTGAATGCTTCTCCCGGGTCAGATATTTTTTGTTTATTGTGCACGGTTGGTCAGAAGCAATATGTATTTTCATTGCGTCTTATGGAAGATTGACATCTCAAAATAAACTGTCCTTTAAAATTGCTCCTCTATTTTTGAGAATACACTGTAAGAAATGAATGTTGTTTTTACAGTATAATACAGCTAATTTGATAGCACTAAACTGTAACAATTAGCTAATTTTACAGTAATAAACTAAACTTGATACTTTCGCTGTACTAAACTTATTATTGCAAAATTTCTAATTTTACAGTAATAAACATTATTGCTAATTTAACAGTTCATTACCGTGCATTGAAGTTCCTGATGGAATGAGATCGAGTCCAGGTCTGCAAGGATTTTTTCGAAAATCGGCATGTTTTTTTTCTTTTTTAATGATTTTAATGATTGTAATGTCCTTATGCAGGTACATCCTCCCATGGGAATGTGCCCCATATTTTTTTATGGTACAAAGTGACAGTTTTGGTCGGATCTTTGTTAAAATTGGCAATGGAGTCCTTCGATGCTGTAGAATTTTCTTATGGACATTTGCGCCATTTTTGGGGGCTTTGAATCGATTGTGGCAATAAATGGTTTTTGATTTGCGACACCTATATTATTTTTTCAAAAATTATATACACAATCAATTATATTATGTTAATTTTTGTACCTTTATAACATTCTGTATTTTATACCTTGCATTTACGTCAAATTCAAGGTAAAATTAAAAGTCAAAAATTCTGAAGATGATAAATATATGTTAAAAATTAAAGTAACTATTTTTTGTGATTTTCATATTGGTTGTGACCAAAAAACATCATTACAAACAAATAAAATGTATCAAACACCATGAGTGTTGAGTTATTGGGAAAAATCTGCTGTGTAATGCTTTTTTGCACTGCGAGGGGGGGGGGTAATGAACGATCATTAAAGTGACACACATTTTTAAAAAATAAGATTTTGATTTGTGGTGTTTGAATAAAGCTAAAGAGTCCACTTCAGTTGAAAATTATTTTCCATGAAAAGCAAAAACTTGCACCAATTTTCCAAGTCTTACTCTAACTCCTTCTCCCACAATTCAAATTACTTACTTTTACTTTCCATTTTTAACCGACTTCAAAAAAGGAGGAGGTTCTCAATTCAAAGCGTATGTTTTTTTGTCTGTTTGTTCGCACATAACATCTGATCTACTGAACCGATTTGGACGATTTTTTTTAAATCGATAGGAGATGGTTAACTTAGGTACCATGTATTCATATGACGATATTTGTTCACTAGAAAAAAAGTTATGATCGAAAAACTAAAATTTCATGTTATTTAAAAACAATATGTGCTATCGTAAATCCTTACTTCAATGAGCGACCCGATGGTCAAGTGGTTAAAAGCGTCGGGTTGAAGTTCCTGATAGAATGAAATCGAGTTCTGGTCTGCAAGTTTTTTGAACAGCTGCATGGTTTTTTAACTATATTTTGATTATTTTAAGTGCATTTACACTAAAAAGAATGAAATAAAATATTTTTGGAAAAAAAATAGAACCGACTTCAGTTGGAAATTGCTCTAAAAAGTAAAAAATAATTTTTTTTCTTTGAACACCATCGAAACTACTTTTAAACATAAGTTTTGAAGTCGGCGCAAAAACAATGTATAGAATCATACGCAACTACAATTCAACTATAAATATAAATTTTAATGGATTCATTCCATTGATTACCACACATTCGTGTAATGGTACAAATATTCTGCTTTTAATTTTCAATGGTTTCTTTGAAAAAATGTTGGCAAAATATGGAAATATAATTAAATATCATTTTACCTACCGTTTTTGCGCCGACTTCAAAACTTATGTTTAAAAGTAGTTTCGATGGTGTTCAAAGAAAAAAATTATTTTTTACTTTTTAGAGCAATTTCCAACTGAAGTCCTATTTTTTTTTTTTTTTCCAAAAATATTTTTAATTTCAAATTGGAACCTCGGCTGCCAGTATTATACTGCAAAAACAACAGTAAATTTTTTGCAGTGTGCAGCAAACCCTCATTATTCTGAACCCTATTAGCCCGTACTTCGGTTGATTCGTACAACCATTTATATGCATGTACTGTAAAACTAAAATGCGAGTTAGCTCAGTAATGTATTTTCGTAGGCCCGCGTATTTCGTAGTTTTATATGTTTCTGTGGTTTTCTATAAAACATTTTATTTTTCATTTGCCAGAATCAAAAATAGAATTTTTACCGTGGACAATAGTTTCTTTGTGTAACTTGGTATAACTTGTGGGTAATTTTCTTTCATCAGTATTTTCAGTATTCAGACGTCCTAAATCCCCTATTAGTCCGGATTAATAAGATTACACTAAAGCTAAATTAAATTTTAAGGACATTTAAAACCGCTAGAAAAAACAACGACGATTTTTTTTCTTTAATGAAAGAAAAAGAATTATGCATATTTAACCCCTTTTTTTTTGTACTTAGTAAAATTACTAAATTTTGCAACTACTTACTTAGTTACTTACTAAAATTATTGCTTTTTTACCTTAGAGTTAAATCTATTTCAATTTTTTGTTGCATTTATTAATGTTGCAAAACTAAATTGAATGAAAGTAAAACATAAATTTACTCTGATAAATTAAATTTTGACAACTCAATTAAGATTTCATTTTCATGAACAGATTTTTTTTTAAACTTTAAGCTAAGTAAGCTAAAAAAAGAGGGGCGGGGGACATTTTTTCGAAAAAGGAATCTTTTTTTTAAACTTAACTTTATAAGAAAGTTTTTATCCGGTTCATTCTTAAAGAACCTTTTCAATCTCTATCTCTTTGTAAACTTAGAATTTCAGCTCTGATTCATATAAATCCTATTTTGCATTTTTTTTAAAGTTTATAATTGAAAAGTATGTCCCTCTTAAATCAAAAAGGAAACACATAAAAGGGTTTGCTATTTTGATGAAACGTTGCCTAAAAAAATCGACGATTTAACAATAAGGAGTTTAAGTAAAGCTGCTAAGAAAATCTATGCTAATTAATTACACTCTGAATAGAATAATAATTTTTTTTCTAATCCTTTCCTAAATGAATTTTATAAAAAAAACAGCACAATAAAAGATAATTAGCTGAGCAAACTTTTTCTTAAAACATTTAAACTTACATATTTTTCTTTTACGGAAAGGCACTAAGAAGCTTTTTACTTCTTTTAAATTTGTTTTAACCATTCTTTTATCCTCTTATTGAAACTTCCAAAAAAAATTTTTTTTTTTTTTGAAAAGAGGTTTTAATTAAAAGGATGTGTTTCATTACATATGATAATCAAATAATATGTCCTGAAGGAATAATGGGCACTGTTTTGTTTTTTTTTTTTTTTCAGACAAAAATTTTCGTCCTAAATGTGTTACTGCAGTAAAAGTCGCGTAATCACTAACAATGTATTATTATTGCATTTCAGCACCGTTCAAATAAAAAAATTCGTTTATGACTTTGAAAAAAATATATTTTTTTGTAAAACAAAAAAATTCCTAGAGCTGTGCTTAAAGTCCTTTTATCATAAATACAGTACGTATTCTGTGCCAGAAAGTACTGTTTCCCATTGTTAATCTTATTCACTACTAGGAATTAGACTCAATGATTTATTTATACCTGCTATCAGAGTATAAAAGTTAAGAAATATAGTGCTTATATTCGGTTTTTAAAAAATGAACGAATAGTCTTTTACCTTATATTATCAGTTATGTTTCAATGCAGAAAATACTCGAATAAATACTGTCATCCTTCCTTTTTTTTTAACTGTGACATAAACTAGAAACTTACTTATAAAAATGTTTAGTTTTCTTTATAATGTATTTATATTTTTCATAATTAATTGTCATTTTTATTATTGCAGCCCGATGCCATTTCTTCTAAATGTTTTTTTGAAACAATTACATTTAGAAACAGATACTGAAGAATTTTGCTCATTTTTTAACAAAATACTCCCATATAGTAAATTTAATTCAAATACAAATAACCAGTTGTTACACGTGTATATGTAAATTCTCATCGTATACACTAATTAATTAAGAGCTAATAAATTATAATATCTGTTAAGGTGGGAGTGGAAATAGACACTCGTAAAATAGCACTTTCGCTTTGGAGTACATAGATAAAACTTCCATTTGAACTGCAAAATTAACAACAAATTTTGATTTAAGAACAACTCAGAAGAAAAATTCATGAGTTGAAACCTGAATTAGTGTTTAACTAACGTATTTTAAAGATTCCACTTTCTACTGTCAGATAAAATCTACTGTCAGATAAAATTGACAATATTTTTGTGTATTTACAAATTATCTTGAGCTACAAGGAAAAATTTGCAATTAAGTGAAAGTTCTTTTTGAAAGTACTCGTGCCAGTAGTAGAGCAAAAATAAATTTACCAATACTTTTTTAGCTGTTAGTTTGTAAAGGAAGTTTACCAGTCACATGTGAGGCACACATTCAGACGTCAATTTTCTATTTCCCGGCAATATTAAATACCATACGAACCTATAATTGCAAATTTTTTGAAATATGCTTATTACGTTTTGGAGCATTCATTCGAATTATTTTTTTCAGCCCGGAGTTTGCTTAAAACTCGCAAAACTAGGTAAGTAAAGCAGTCAAAATTCTTGAATTTTTGCTTGATTACTGTGTTATGATTTAAAAAAAAAAATGATTATTCCTTCAATAAGAAATGCACTAAAAAAATCCTTACTGCTCTCTCTCTATCTTTTTTTTTTAAAGAGTAAACATTGAAATGTTTACTTCTTTTTGATGCAACTAACTCTGTTAAGCATTTACTCTTACCAATTATTTAGCGGACCCTGTGCAGAACTAACTGTATGCAAATACATTTTTAACGCCTCTGCAGGCGTATTTCTCACATTGAAAAGCTGAAAAAGGCCTCAAAATGATAGTCAAACCCATGCTTGGATTTGAAATACAAAATGCATACTACCATAAAAAATGGCAGAAGATATGATTAGAAGGTTTAAAACTCGTGATTCATCTAAATGAAAAATGCTCAAAAAAGCTTTGTGTATTGCATTGTGTGTGTGCGCAAATTGCTGCACTTTCTACCTAATTTGTGCTTTATTTACGTTGATTTTTAACTTCAATTATAGTGTTTCAATTGTTTAAGGTTTTTGTAATAATTTTTTAATACAATATTTTAAAAAATTTAAATCATAGCATAGTAGTGCACGTACTTTAATTCAACATCGTCTTCCATTTCATCTTCAGAAATTTGGTTCGGTTAAGAAATTGATAATTATTATAGACTTTACTGATTTCGTATAGTTCAAGCATACAAAAAGAGTTTCATTCCTCTAAAACCTGAACGGAGTATTTACAAGCCTTGAAAAAAAGAAAACACTAGCTCCAATAAATATGTGCTGTACAAACATCAATCTGAAGTCAATATTTCCTTAGTTGTTAAAGCCGTAAAATACCGCAAATAAAAGATCTAAAAGCAAAAACAGTATTACATCCGAACCAGTGCATCAAATGATTTTATATCTCAAGATTTACAAGAAACGGCCAAACGAATCACAGATCTATATCTGAGAAAAAAACAACAACAGTCACTCAACATGCTTCCTTTCCAAATGAAACAGGTATCGAGATATATCGCAGGAGATTGGAGTCGACTTTTATTAGTTAGAGTGTGAGTCTTCTTTTTCCTCCAGGAAACGTCTCAGATATTTTATTTCCAACTTTTGAGAGAGAAATGGGAAGAGAAGTAATGATGGCCGTGTGATGAAGTTGGGAAAGAAATTTGTAATTGAAGTGGAAGGTAATATTTCTTTTTTGAAAGCAAGTATAAGAAATTATCCATGTCATTTCAGTCACTTAAAATCAACTGGAAATGGGTGGAAAACTCTGTTATGAATTTGCTTCGATTGATTTTTTTCATTTTCTTTGTGCTTTTTTTTTGGAAAAAGAGTGTAAGGGGATATACAATCAAAATGGGTTTTATTTATGAAAAACGTTAATATACTTCAATATTGAAAATTTTCCTCAATCGCTGCGCTTGAAAATTGAAACGTTTGCTGCAAAAAGGAGGTAGCCACTATTTCATTTTCTTCAAATGTGCTGAACTAGAGCTTAAAACATCAGTCCATTATTTATATATATATTTTACAAACTCCCCTTGTCTGCTTCTCAGTGTGTCATAAAAATTGAAAAAAAAAATAAAGAATTTGATTTAGTGTTTTAAATTTCAATGTGGACCTTTTAAAAATTGAAATTTGGAGCTAGTTTATTTTTGCAGCAAGCTTTTCAATATTTAAAAGAAACATTTTTGTTGAAAAAGGCACTAATTGGTGCCGTTATGAACAGAAGAACGTTAATGAGTTATTAATTTCAAATAACCAAAAAAAACCCTAAAAACTGCTCCATATGAGCCTCATAGATAACAACAATGTCCTCTAATCGAAAAACCATTCTCCACCCTTGTCTGGAGTAACAAGCATGTTGCGATTTGTAGAACATACCGAATATTGTCCTTTAGATAGGACAAAGTTACTGACATTTGGTAATAAAGGGTCTTCCATTCTTAGCACTGAACGTGGTTTAGCGAGTTTAGTTCAACAGGATCTTGAACGACATTCTCAACTCTGATCAGTCACAGAGATTATAGTTCTCCGATCAGCTATCATTGTTTAATGCGATAGACAGGGGTGCACCGAACTTGTTTTTTTAGGAGGGCGGAAAGTCTCAAATGCCGAAGGGAGTACCAAATCCAACTTTTATCGAGTAATAAATTACCTAAAAGAACAAAAAAAAAAATATTTCATGAAAAGGGACATGCGGGCATTTCAATTTATTCATTTATTTATTATTATTTCGGTGAAATTATTTTTAGTAGTTCTACACGTGTATACTGTTTGAAGGCACAAACAGAAAAACGTTTTCCACATCCACAAGCTATATCTACTTCTTCAAATCAATAATATTTTTGAGTTCAAGTAGGAATATCTAGTCCCTATGATGTATTGTATGAAGTTATAGATCTGACAAGTGGTTTTGCATTATGTATAAAGAACGAACTCGAGGGTTCCGTGTAGCAAGAAATTCGAAGCAGCACAGTGCGTCTAATGCGTTTTTCACCATGAGCAATTTACAGATGTGTCAAAAACATTTTTAAATTATGCAGTAGGTTCCATAAATGCAAACCGGAAAGCAAGAATGAAGGAACCGAAACGAAAAAAGGAAACTAAGATGATATCGAAAAAAAGAAAGATGATTTTTCGGAAGAGGTTTTCTTATTTTACTTTGGGTGTCAAAAGCAGTCTTCGGCAGTGAAATTGAAGTTATCGTTCGTGGCTGGAAATTCTTGAATTTTTGATTACAGCCTCCTATAGGGTTCTAACAAAATATATATTTCCTTAAATTTTGCAATGAAATGTTCTATTTGTATCTGAAAGTGTAAACAGAGGTTTATACCAAACACATTCGTGAAGTTCTAAGGTTATATACTAACATTATTGCTGAATGAAATCTATCTTTTGGGTCGAAATGGACCCAAACACAGCCGCAGGATTTAGGATAGTATGCATCATAATTACTTCTAATCACTCTGCATGACCAATCACTAACGTATACATATTCTGTACAATATTTATTATACGTCTTATTTAAACCATGTAAAAATTTAAATACTTTCAAACAAAGCCTAAAAATAAGATCAAAAAGCTAAAAGCTAATCCAAGTTTAACTCTCCGTTTCATCCAATTTTACTTGCAGCTAAAAGTAAATATAAACAAACAAAAGAGGCATGTAATAAAGTTTGCTTTAATATTTTTGACACATGCGAAAAGAGAATATAAATAACAATAAATAAATATTTTAATACTACAAATGTAAAGAATTTACTTAATTTGAAACAGACTGCTAAAGCAAAAGTGTTTTACTTCGTACAGTTAATCGTGCCTATTGGAATATTTTCGGTACTATTGCTAATCAAATAAGGAATCCACCTTAATGAAATTTAAAATTTCATCGGAAATTGTTAAAGGACTTATTAAAGAAAAATATCGGTAAGAATACTTCGTAGGCTCTTTTAGGAATTTTATTTTTGATCTTTTTAATATGCAAAAATAAATAAAATGATAAAAGGATGAAAATTATCCAAATTTGAAATTAATTTCAATAAGATATTTTCCATTAATATTCTTAGTGTTCTAAATATAAAAGTAATACCTCGAAAAGTTAAAAATTAAAAGACAATGAAACTAATAACAGTTATAATTAAGGAAAAATTAAACTTAAGACATGAGAATTTAAGATAAAAATGTCGTAACTTAATACTTTTATTAGTTGTTAGTATTTATTAACATTCAAATCTTTGCTATCGTAACGATTTCGTCTTGAGATTAAAATAAACCATATGAAAAATCATGAATTTCAGATCTTTATGCAGTGTGAGTTTATAGTATTTCATTATCATGAACCTTAAATTATTATTATTATTATTGGGAAACACTTTTATGCTGGATCATTGGTCTTTCTTAATGCGGATATGCAACTTTATCTTTTTAAAGCTGCATTTTTTTTATATAATTAACTAATTTTTACTTACCTCTGAATTTGCTATACAATTCACAAAATTCAGTTGATGACATTATTTAGTTAATAGATAAGTATAGCATTGTGCATCTCGCCAGTTTTTGTTTAGGGGATTTACCACAGGTGCTTTTGGAATAGAAATGATTTTGAAGTCTTCATTCTATACTGGAAACTGGCTATCCAGACCAAGTAACATTCGCCAATTCAGATCTTCAATCTTTCCTTTCGCTATCCTGAAAAAAAAGATTTTTCTTCTTTTTTTTCTGCATTGGATGGCTGAAAAATCGGAGCTAAACGTCAAGACAAGAAGTTTTTCTTTTTCCATTATTTTTTCTTTTCTTTTTCTCGTGTAAGTTACAAAAATTAATTTTTGAGGAAAAGTAAACTTTGAAGACTTATTCCTCACTATTCCCCCCTATGTTAGTGAAGATTTTCATGGAAGCAAAATGAGCACGCGGAGAGAGTAAAATGCAGCAAGTTACCATGC
This sequence comes from Uloborus plumipes, assembly GCA_038373865.1. Lineage (NCBI taxonomy): Eukaryota > Metazoa > Arthropoda > Arachnida > Araneae > Uloboridae > Uloborus > Uloborus plumipes. Next base: position 29,442 of record JAXGGA010010122.1, read on the forward strand.
TAAAGCCAAAGCAAAGCTTTTACCCTCAGTTTAGAGTTGAACCGCACCATTGTTTCCGTACGCTTGGTAGAGCTGTTAATTTACTTTAGCTATCAGTTTGTTGGTAATCCCAGCTGCAAACAGATAACATCCACTTCCTACTCTTATTGACTAATCTAAACAGGCGGGTTCATAACAACAAAAAGGCTTCATTCCCCCGACGTCATAACCGGGCTATTGGTATTTTAAAATCAATTGACTTTGTGCGAAGTCTTTATTTATTAGTATTTTAATTTAAATAGTTGATTTTAAAAAAACAGTGTAGTCTAATTTATCTTGACTTGAACTCATTGATCATGAAGTGGAAAAAGTAGTCTCTATAAAACCGAGCTGCATGCAATATTTGTAGCAAACTTGTGACTTCGATCGGTGAATTTTTCAGTGTTAAAGCTCGCAATTTGCTCAAAAAAATACTATGCACTGCTTTTATTCATGATTTTGCAAAAATTACGAATAACATTTGTATTATATGTTTCCATTACACTTCTAAAGTACAAAGTAAAACTAAAACGTCGCGTATATTATAAAATAGTTTACTAAAACCTGCTTAATACTGTTTGCAAATAGTATATCATAAATACATGTCTGACGAACTAAAATTATTATGTTCAAAACTTTCGAAATTTTAAATAAATTATTGTTGCACGGTTGAGAACAACTGTAAAATAGGATTTGGAAGGGAAATTAAGGCTGTAACCTATGAGTAAATTAAATATAACGCGACGATTCCGGAAAAATTTGGTGTTAAATATGAACTGCATCGCATAACTTTCATCGTTGTACAATCAATTCCTTTTCATTTAAAACTAGAAAATCCGTTTACTTGAAAAAATGATTGAATTAAAATGTATGTTACAGTTCGAACAAAATAAAATCTCTTCCACCTGTAAGGGAAAAATAATTCAATTAAAATGCATGTAATTAAAGTGCGCATTAAAATGCAAAAAAAAAAAAGTCTCCCTCTCCCCCATTGAAAAATAATTTTACTGAAAAGGGCATTAGAATTTTAAACAAGTAAATAAACCCTCTTAATCCCAAAAAAATTTAAATGCACTTTACAGTCCCAAAGAAAAATTAAATGAAGAATGTGACGTTTTAACATCCACTTGTGCCGTTTATTTTGGGATGAACTCTCATATCAATAACTCTCATAATTGTACAATCTACTCTTATGTATTAATAAGAAGAAACTCCGCTAACTAATATCTTAGAACAAATATCTTTTACAAAAGTTTCTAGGTCTTCAAAATAAATCCTTACAAAGAAAAAGAGAGGTAAGCAATTTTTAAAAAAAACTCCGTACAACAGAAGTAAAAAGAGATTAAAAAAAGCATGAATCTTCAAAGTAGCTTTAGTTGTGTAGGGATTTAATGAAATATTTTTGTCTATTGAGTATTCACCGTAAAGGTTTTCCGATTGTGAACGTGTTCTTCTTTTTCGGCAGCCTTCTACCTCACGGGAATTTTAATGGCCCAATGAAAACTAACTCTGAACTTCTTCGATAAAGAAATTCAGTTGCAGTCACAGTTTAAATGCATAAAATGCAAATTTCTTTGTAATAGGAAGTCACGAACATACTTTCTTTTTCAAACTTAAGAACACTGAAACGCATGATTTGAATCTTTTGTAGTACTCTGAATAAAATTTTCACAAAAATTAATTTCTAACTTAGATTTTCTTTGGATAAAGTTCATAATTTGCTTTCTGAAAAAAAATTTTACGTTTTATCCCTGAGAAAATTACAATGAGCCGTCTCGCTCATTATACTACATTTCATGTTCTTTTAATAAAATAATGAATTTTAAAAAGCATTATCAAACAACGAATTAAATTCTCAAGCTTTCAATCTCTCCAAACACGTAATAAAAAAAAAATACTTTTTATATTTTAGCTGTACCAGCACGGCTGTGCCCGTGTTATAAGGCTTTAAAAAGTATTTTGAGTTTATGTAAATTTCTCGCCTTATGCCAAAATAAAAAGAATCATTTTCGTAGCTAAATTGTTCACACATAATTTTAACTAAGCTCCTTGCGTCTTCTGTGAAATAAATTTTTAAAAACCCTGTTATATGTTGTAGTGGGTTTTACAGTTTATTAGGTATTAGGTGTTACAGTTGTAAAACTCTTACAATTGTTCCTCAAAACTCCCTCTTCTGAAGCATTATTTCGTTAAAAAAAAAGATAAAAAAAAATAATTAGAATAAAACGATAAGTTCGTCATCTTAGCTTTTCCAACTCCAAGAAAAAAAACTTATATGCAAATTCGCAGTACAATTTGAGAAAAACGAGAATCCCTTCCCCCAAAAACAATAACAATGATAATCAGCATCACAATTGCAATAGTACAAAAATCCCCTCTCCGAACGATATAAAAGTAATTAAAACGTTTAAAAAAATTCACCTAGAACTCAGAATTTTAATTTCAAACAAGTAAGGCAATTAATTTGAAATATATTTACGGCAATAAGCAGTCAAATGTTAGGCTCATAAAACATCCAAATTGTTTTTCAGAAAAGAAAAACAGAGAGATTTCCCAAAAGCAGGACAGGGAACAGGTCCTAGATTCTAACCCGTTATATTTAAGTAACCAAAGAGAGAGCTATAGAATTATTTTTTTAGAACTTCAACTTTGTGAAGATTAGGAAAGCCTATATCAAAGATGGCATACAACTGCGCATTTAGAACTAAAAAGAAAGTTTCCTAAAAAAATTCAGAGAGGCGAGTCTGGAACCCCCTTCCCCCTCTATTGTCACCAAAGGTGGTCTACAATTGTGACTGTAAGACTTTAAATTCGAAAAATTTCCCAAGCCTTATAACATCATATATGATCAAAGGAAATTTTGTTAGGACATCAGCTTGGAACTTTCGTCAAGGTACCATGTGGTCTGATGTTAAAGCAGCTGTCTTCCACATCCCGGGTTTGAATCACGGCATGAGTCTTGAGTATAAACTTACCAGCTATATCGTGCTAGCAAGGTGCATAAAAACGGAGTTACTCGTATATGAGAAAAATGCTCTTTTTTTTTTTCTTTTCTTTTTCATATAGCTCTATCTTCTTTCAATTTGAAACACGTCCATGAATTTTTCATTGCAAATTTATTACAAACAAAGCTGTAAATGAAAATGCACCTTGCCAATAAAAGATAATACTTTTAGTTTAGTTCAAAAACAATACTTGAGAAAAATAACTAATCGTTATTTATTATACAGATAATTTTAAAAATTAAATTTCATATTAATTAATTAAAGTCACATATTTTCATTGCTCTTCAATCTATTAAATATAGCTCAAGTAAAATTTTAGTACCATTAGTTACCATTAATGTAAAGTAATTCATTAACTTCTCACATAAACTTTCTTTGATTTGATAATCTCTATTTGCGTATGTAATTTCCAATCTTTTCAAACCCATTAGTTTAACAATGATGTTTTCGCCACAGGAGAAGTTTTAAAAATATTACAACAAATTTCGACATTTCTAATTAAGAAAGTATCATCGCTTCCTCATATCGTTAAAAGGTTTTCGATTTAAATCTTTCTGTTTTATTAATAAACAGTGTTTTAAAAATAGTATGTTCATTGAACTACGTTTTGCCTATATTATAATGCTGCTTGAAAAATTAGGGCTCAAAGATTTTGATATTATAATGGCTCAGGAAAAAAATGTGATTAACCCAGGGTTTCTCAAAGTGCGTTTCGAGGACCTTTGGGAGCTCGCGAGTTCATTTAGAGTGCTATCACGCTAAAAAGTGCAGTATAGTAAAGTAAAAATAATTTCATTTGATTCAATCGCAACATGGAGCTTGTGAAGTAATCTGAAAAGAAAATAATTTTATCTTTTTTAGTTTCTTCACCAGTCTGGATTCAGATATTTAACTTTTAAAAAAAAAAATCAATCTTGTCCCCTTTTTGTTCAACTTATTTTTGTAAGCAAGCATTTTCTACACTTTAAATCATAAAATATGTAAAAAGAAATTAACTTAATTAATAAATTTTTAAATTTTTAAATACTGAACCAATCTTGAGATTGAAGATTTCAACAAACCTGGATGCAATTAAATCCTAGAAAAATCTGCATTCGTCCCATTTTATTCATCTGTGAAGACTGAAAATACGAGTATGTTACTGACTAGGGAAGTACCGATTAATCGGCCATAATCGGCCACTTTGCCGATTACTAATAATCGGCAAAATTGGGCCGATTAATCGGCTGAAAAATATTTGCTTTTAATATTATTCTTTAACCCCTTCCCGGCTTTTGACGAGCTGGACTCGGGCAAGCGAAATGTTCCATTCTGGCTCATCCCGAGTGTAGCTCGGGCACTGTGAAAATTAACACTGCACAACCAGTGTTTCCTGAATTATTTCACATGTCCCTTTTATGGTTTCGGATGCTGTTATTTACTATTGTTGCTACTAGATAACATAACTATACAGTGTTTTGAGCTGTAGATTTAAGATAAGAGTAGGCCAACTCCAAAGTATAATGATTTCTGCCATACAGAAAGCCAACTTTACAAGTAAATACTCATTTATTACTCATTTATTTAAATAGATATTTTTACATATATTTTTAGGAAATGTTGCATGCGAATGATGCTATTATGTTTAAAAAGATATGTATGTATGAAAATAAGCATAAAAAAATTGACACTTTTTGATCCGTAAGCCCGGAATTTCATTTATTTAAATAGATATTTTTACATTTATTTGTAGGAAATGTTGCATGCGAATGATGCTATTATGTTTAAAAAGATAAGTATGTATGAAAAAAAGCATAAAAAAATTGACATTTTTTGATCCGCAATCCCGAAATAAAATGAGCCTGGAAAGGGTTAAAGTGTACCTTCACTAAGAAACAATATGTGCTTGATTTTATTGTCAGTAATAATAATCCTCATAGTTGATAGTAAGTTTTTAATAAATTTATTCTCCTGCTTTGAATAAATATACACATAGACAATGTTGCAACATTTTTCATGTGTGATAGTTTTCTCCTTAGTACTGTGTTAGGTAACCTCTAATTTTCAAAGAATAAAAGTCTTAAATTAAATTGCTACTGATAATTAAAATTGAAAATTAAAAGTACTCCTAAATTGTGGAGTGCTCACCACAGACCCTCCCCCCTTTTTTTTAATTTTTATGTCCAATTAATATAATTAACAATGTATTAATGTAATATTATTGACAATAATATGTAAATCGGTTCTAAGAAATTTAATAAAACACTGAAATTATTTTGTGAAAATTAGGAAAATGGAAAAACAAATCTTCTCAGAAATAAATTACTTACTATTTCTAAACTCGGAATTGTATAAGAGAGAAAAAACAGTGATTGTGAAATCTTAGTATTAAAAACAATCATTCTTACCATTAATCGGCTCAGCCGATTAATCGCTAATCGGTAATGGGTCAATTTGCTTGTCGGTGCATCCCTATTACTGACTATACTATTTGTGAAAAGGTGCGTGATGAATATTATTTTAAAATTTTATAGGCAAGTTTATAAGTGTTTTGCTTTTTGTGTAATTAAACACATTTGTATATTATTTTTATTTAAAATCCTAGTACGTCATGACTATGCAACTCATATGAAGATTAATTTCCCTTAAACAAGGCTAATTGTTTTGTTTGCAAATTCCACTAAGTTCGTTATTGCAAGTAAACTTCTAATAGAAATTTTTTATTTCTATCTACTATTACTTTATTTCTATTACTATTTACTTAGTACTTACTACTACTATTTACTTTATTTCTATTATCTTTATTTACATAACTTTTTCAGCCATCTTTTATAAACTATGCCATAAAACATTACTGTAATGCATAGATTTATGCAATCATGCCTAATGATTGGAAATTAAGTGGAAATTCAAAGTTTGAAAATAAATTGTGACGCATGGAGTTTTTTTTTTTTTTTTAAATTTGTTACAAAAAATTTTTGATTTGAAATTTCAAAAAAAGTATTCATTGCTTTTGCACCAATCTTTATTAATGCTTTTAGATGTAGTAAAAATACGAACACACAAAGTTTTAGACACAAATATCAGTAATCGAAAAAAATAATTGTGTCCACTGTATCCTTAAGAACTGGTCTCCAAAATTAACGTTAATAAGGGGTGCTGCTCTCGGTGTCAGGTTTTTTTTTTAATGTATTTTCATTTTCATTCTTCCTCTTTTGGAATCGGAGAAATAGGTCCCTTATAAATCAATATCCAAACTAATCAGATTTTCTACCAGAATTATATCGCAAAGCACATTAAATCACGATAGAGGCATCAAGAAAAAAATTATTTTTTTTTAAACAAGTATGCTAAATTGTTTTTTGTTTTTTATAAAAGCTTATATATGTATATATATATATATATATATATATATATATATTACTCTCCAAAGATCCAAAATTGAATCAGATGTAAAGAAATTCTCTCTTTTCTATTGAACATTCACCGTAACGTCTTTTCGATTTTGGTCATGTTCTTCTTTTGTGCTAGAATCCTACCTCGCTGGAATTTTAATGGTCTGCGATAAAAGCCAACTCCGAATTTCATCGATAAGGAAACGCAGTTGCAGTCACAGTTAAAAAGCATCGAATGCAAATTTTGCTGTAGTAATAGAATGTCATGGACATTCTTTCTTTTCAAAGCGTAGGAATAAAGAAGCATTTGCGTTTTAAATCCTCCGATGATCAAGTTAAAATGTTCACAAAAGCTAATTCTTAAGTTCTTTCAGATATTTTACGAAAGGTAAACTTACTGAAATGAATCTCTTTTTATCCTTCGGAAAAAAAATATTTCGAAAAAATCTTTTAAAAAAAAGTTTTAACATTATTTAATTTAAATATTAATTACAAGCTTTGTTATCTAATATTTAAAGTTGAAGCTCATGTTTTCATATAAAGACTTCTTGATAAAATATTTTTAAGCAATATTTTACTAGTCAAATGTAATTTCTGCAATTATTTTACTTCTTGAACTATTTCTGTTAAAAATATTTTTTGTTCTTCTGCATGATGTATCATTTAGATTCTGCCGATGAAGGGACATATTTCATTATGGACCAATCAATGCTAATGATGACTCATACAATATTAAACCTACCAAGGTTCTTCAAGCTCCCATTACAAATCAATACCTCTGGTGATACTGGATTAAGGATTGTTCTGGTTCTAATTTTAACCAAAAAGATTGAAATTATGAGAGATGGCGTTCTCATAATTTCAAATCATCTATTCTATGTTATCTGAGCTAAATCGGACTTCCACCGTGTTGTTTCCCGAATCTAATTGGAAGTTGCATCTTTTCTGACTTACATCAAAAAGTACTCCTATTTATTGCAATTTTCAAATGAGCTCTGAATCTGGCATTAAAAACCGTAAGTATAAAACAAAATCATGCAAAATCTAATTTTCTTAACTAAAATGTATCTTAAATGTTTATTATTTAACTCAGTGATTTACATTAATGCAGTTAACTACCACTGTTGTCCCCACTTAATCAGGTAACGGATAAACGAATACCCCGCTTATAAGAATAAAATATCTCGGAACCGAATATTTCCCGTGCGGTTGACGCAATGTTAAAGATCCCCGTTTAGTCAAATACCCCGCTTAATCGAATAATATTTCTCAGAACCGACAGTATTGGTTTAAGTGGGGCCAACAGTACCCCTTTTCTCAACCATAATAAGTTTTATGATGGTATTTTAAGGGGAGCATATACCCTGGTAAAGAGAGCGAATTGCCTGACTGACACGGTAATTCGCCTCGAAGTGACAATTTTGTTTTTAATAGGAAATAATTTATTTCGTACGTGTTAGAGCTGATCAATTTAACACAGCATCTAACCCGTTATTAAGAAAGGTATTAGGCATTATTTTTCATCTTCACAGCAGTTTTTATAAACTTTTCCGCTTAGGTAGGGTGAGGTACCCGGGCTTACTATAATTGATTTTTAGTAGAGATTTTTAGTAGAGACAAAATCCACTAAAAACTGGTTAATTAGTCATATTATTAGTTTAAAAATGCGGTTCAATTTCACATTAAATATATTCCTCATTAGAGAATCATTGAATTATTTTTCTGAAATTCGCAATGAAAGTAAAAATACTTGGCTCTTTGGAGAAAAAATGCTTCTTAGTTGCAGAAAGGATCCCTGTCCTATACGCAGGAAGCATCCATCTATAGCTAAAAGATATAAGCAGAAACCAGAGATTGTTCAGCTTTTAGCCCAAATTTAATTTCGGCAAGAAGTTTTGAAATTAAACTTCAAGCAGATGTGATGTTGAAATTTCATAATGAGTAATAGGTCCATTACCAAAATTGATAGTGTAATAACAATTTTGTCTTCTTGATGTCTTCTTAATATCTCCCATAAAGAATGTCTTCAGGGTAGATCAACACAGCCATAGGTGAGATATATATTGCTCCCACAAGAATGTCCGGTACATCCATCTTCGGGGAGAGGAAAACTCGGTATTTATCTTCTCGAAATGACAGGAATCCATTGCTCGGAAAAATATCATATTCGATGAAATTACAGACTTACTTTTGGATGATAAATTATCTTCTTATGGTACCAAAGAGCTTAAAGAGACTGAGTAGTTTGAATACGTGCGCTACGCAGGGTTTTGTGCGTAATTAGCATCAGTATTCAGATACTTTTCAGTTAGAGGACACTTTAATGAGCCAACTGGTTCAACTACACTGCAAAAAAATAAACAGTTGTTTTTACATTATAGTACTTACGGCAGAGGTTTCAGTTTTAAACTGTAAAAGCACAGTAATAAACAGTAAAACTAGCTAACTAGCAATTTTGCAGTTCATTGCTGTAAAAATAGCAATTTTACAATTTATTACCATAAAATTAGCTGTATTATACTTTAAAAGCAACAGTGCAATACTGGCAGAGGAGGTTCCAGTTTAAAACTGTAAAATTCACAGTAATAAACTATAAAACTACAATGTTACAGTCTATTGCTGTAAAAGTACTATAATATTAGCTGTGTTGTACTGTAAAAATAACATTTATTTTTGCAGTGTACACAATTACTTCACAATAGTTTTTCCAAAAGAGTAGGAAAACATCAGCATTAGCAATCCTTTTGTGTGTGTACATTGTTCTTTTTGCTTTTTTTTTTTTTTTTTAAGTGAAAGCCTTAGCTGGACGTATATTAAAAACATAAAATTGAAATACAAGAGGAAAAAGACGTAGGTAATGCAAACTATTTAATACCAATTGGTAAAATATGCAAACATCTGCGAGACTATAAAATGTATCATACTTCATATTTCCGTGGATGTATAGCTCATGTTCAAAGCGATTTTGTGTAAGGATTGCGAAACGAAGCTATTTCCGATGAAAGTTTTCTGAAAATAGCATTTTATTTTAAACTGCATGGTGATACTTTCAATTTTATTTTATCTAAAAAGGCCAAGTTTAAATATACTGTAGATGATAGGACACATTTTGCAACTTCCAAAAATAAAATTTTTATTCTACGTTTTAAAATGAGATACACAATATCAAAATTCAGAACTGCAAAATATGCGAAACTGTTTACGGGAACTGGCCTTGAACCAATTACGTCTACAAATATCGAAGACTCAAAGAAAATATTTCTTTTTTTATAATGCGTCTAAAATAAAATTGCTGGAAGCAAGAAACTTATCCCATCGAAGGAATCAATTATAAAAATGTCTAAAACATGAGTAGTAATACCGGGAGTAAATCAGTCAATATTTCCATCTCAAAAAATACATAAAATAAAATCAGTCATTTGCTAAGCATCGGAAAGTAACTCAACTTTTGAAAAAAAAACTATTCGAAGATATATATATATATATATATATATATATATATATTGCTATCAGTGTTAAATTATGGATTTATCTATGTCAGAGCAACAAAACAAAGATAAAAAAACATCTATAGTCAAAACGTGAGAACAAATATCCAAGCATGGAATAAAAATTTAAAAAGAAGTTTGTGAAAAGTAATACGATTTTCTCTGGATCCTCTTACAGTAGGATGTTAAATGTGGAACGTTGAAGTAATGTTAAAAGGGGAAATATCAACTTAGGGAAACGTTTTGTGTTCTTTTTTTTTTTTTTTTTTTTTACAGAAGAATTTTTTTTTGTGTCCTAACGATGTTTAAATATTTTTCAATTCATTGTACAAATACAGAGTGAAATTATGCATCAAAGTTTAGCATTTTCTTATAAACACGAAAAATTGTGAGATAATTCCATAAATACCTTCGTAGAATGTTCCTATAAAACTAATTGAAGTTACTTCTTTCACATATGTATTCCTTCAATAGATAAGGCGTACTATAATAGATAGATAGTGAAAATATTTTAAGACAAACTGTCAAAAAATAATCCATGGATGTTTTTCTAATCACTTATCAGAAAAACAATGCCATCCCGCTAAATAAAAAAAAAACACTATGCAAAATAATTGCAAATGTTATACAATGATAAGCAAGGGCGCAATAAAAAAGCTGGTACCATTTGAAAAAAAACGATCAAATGCAGTAGTATTTTCTATTATTATTATCATTACTTGAGATGTAGGAGCATCAAACCGTGTACATACATTTTTACGCAAGTTCAATTTTTCACTTTATAGAATAGCTGTAATTAGACTTTCAAACATTGCGCCGCTTCTACGCCCTCCCTCTCAATCGGAAAAAATCCTATAAAACCTTGTTTGCCACCCCCATTTCATCTCCTCAAACGCAACAGACCAACACCAAACTGGCGTAAGTCACCAAAAGCCACATTTCATGCCTCGGTAAATATTGGCCCTACTAATGTCTTTTTTAACTTTCTTTAACGTTTGTAATATCCTCAAAGATGAATGTACAAACCAGAACGCAGCATACAAGATCAAATTGCGCGGGGTTTTTTTTCCCCGCATGCAACGTTAAATATCTTATAAGGTGCTTAAAGCTATAAGAGGTATAGTTAAGGCACTTAAAGACTTTGAATGTCTTACATCTCATTTTGACCATTGTAGCAATTGGAAATATGCATCTAGGACTAAGAGTTGTGAAAATATAGGTGAAACGTGAACATGCTGTATAAAAGAAAGAGCCGCATTTAATCGAATGATCGTTAACATAACCAAAAGAAAATTTCAAATGACCTCTTCTTTTCAAGGGATAAAAATAAATAATGTCTAAAAAATTGTCTTCAAGCATGTAATGATAAAGTTTTATCATGAAAAAGCTTCAGTTATTTTTTTTTTTTTTTTTGTTTATTTACTCCATTTCATTTACTCATATTTTTTATATACATCATGAATGCAATTCCTTTTTAAGACTTTAATTAGATTGTCATCAAGTTTTAGAAATAAAATTTTCTATTTACAGGCAGCAGAGGTTCCAATTAAAAACTGCAAAACGCACAGTAATAAACAGTAAAACTATCAATTTTATAGCTTATTACTGTAAACTAGCGAGTTTACGGTTTACTGCTGTAAAATTAGCAATTTTACAGGGTATACAAGGATCTATGTAAAGACTTATATCGTGGTTCTAAATCCCACGGGATAATTGAACCCTTATAATATCCCAAATGACATGTCCAAACAAGAGCAACAGTCAGTTTTAACTTGACAAAACTTATATCTAGATATTGCCAAAACGTATTGCTTTTACTACCTAAATGATGAGGATAGATGAACAATAATTTCAAAAACAATTACAGAAAAGTGAATAAACACATAGAACATTACGTAAAAACAAATTGAATAGTAAGGTTTAAATGTATCTTAATTTCTATTCTTTCTTTTTTTTGGGGGGGTGGGGGTTGCACAGTAGTTACAGTGTTGGGTAGGGGTCCGTAGACTTCTAGACTTTTAGAACCTCTGCAATTTTTAATCTGAGTAATGGTCTTGTATGTAGAGTTTTAAAACGCACTTATTTTAATCGGTCCGATACATTCGTAGATGAAAAGCAAAAAGAAATTAATCAGTTGTATCTCTTACAGCTGAAATTATTAGAAAAACAAACTAAGTATAACTTTCAAGAAACAAAATTAAATGTGATTTAAAAATCAGTAATTCCGTTTAACGTCAAAAAAAAATGAATTATCCTTTCCACATCAAAGTAAAGTATTTTCCGTACATGCTCCCCGTGTCAAGTAACTCTGTTTCCCAAGGTTTACACGAAACGCATCTCGGGAGAATCATAGATTTATATCTCAAGCCAAAGCAACAGCAACCGATCAGCATGCTTTTTTCTCCGGAAGGAACGGTTATCGAAGGCCAGTAGAAGATTGAAGTTGGCTGTTATTGGTTAGGAGGTAACCTTTCTTTTTCCTTCAGAAAAGTCTCATATATTTCCTTTCGGGGAGTCTGAAAGAAAAAGACAGAGTGAAATAACGGTGACATGTGATAAAGTTGTAATGGAATTGAAAGACATCTTTCTCGTCTTACGACGGGCATGAAGATTTATATTGCGCCATTTAAGAAATTTAGAATCAAAAGACCTGTTACTATTGTCATTTTATGATTATCTATTTGTTTTGGCTTTTTTATCACATTTTCATTCCAAAAGGGTTATTGAAGGGTTTTCATAAGTATAAATAAATGCTTATACATTCGAACCTCGCTGATTCGAGCCTGCTGAAGCCAAATTACTAGTAAGACGAACTACATTTGAGATTCCCTTCCCACTGTTTATTGGTAATTGTTGTTCGGATCAGACGAACTACGGTTAAAACGAACTGATTTTAAAATGAACTTCAACTGTATAATATATGAAAACTATGTAAGGAAAATGAAATATGTGTCTGTCAGGCAGTTGCCTCCCCTCCCCTAATAACTTTTGTGAGAAAAAGAGCTTATGACGTGAAGCATACATTAAAAATAACTTTTTAAGTTACATTATTTTAAGGATATTTTACCGGCTCTAAAAATCCTTGTGCTAACAAGAGCTAGTTAAACTTTTCAATTATGCAACCAAAAGCAGTAAAAAACATTTTTCAGTAATGAAATATACTATTAAATAGCTACATCATTTATTTTTTACTCAAAAGGATGATGAAAAAAATAACTACAGTAAACTCCCGATTATGTGGAAATGTATTCGCCGCCTGAAACATTATTTACGAAGATTCAAGGTAAAACTTCTACTTTATTTCGAAAAGACTACAAAGCACATTTTGTTTGTTGTAAAGGGACCTGTAATACGTTTGTACTTGCTTCGGCAGTACATATACTAAAATTGGAATGATACAGAGAAGATTAGCATGGCCCCCTGAACAAGGATGACAAGCAAAATCGTGAAGCGTTCCACATTTTTTTTTTCTTCCACCCACCTTCAAGTTATGTACGTTTCTACAATCTTGCTCTGCTCCATTCTCCCTCATGAAGTCAGAAAAAGGGGTTCGCCCCAGGCCTGTTGAATATTTAAGTTAAAATTAAAGTTATCTGTAATACGTCAATACGTCAATAGACTGCTACCAAGGACAGATTCAGAAAGATTTTAAGGGAGGGGCGATTGATCTCTCTTACTTGCTCTTTACTACATATACTAAATTTCACACTTACACATCCATTGCGATCCCTTTCTATATTGCGTATAATTTGCTTGGATTCATATTCACAACTTACGACGTTCGTTAAAAATTACTGAAAATGTAGCATTTCATTTTTCAAAAATATTGTTTGTTTTCCATGTCTAGTACAGCCTATTGAAAGCATCATTAATAACGTCTAACTACCATTTTTATTAGTTAAACATAAACATTTTACTTTTTTCTTTTGCCCAAGTCTTGCTCTCTCAAGTAAACTTGCAACCATTAATGTACATCCTTTTTTTTAATATTATTTTCTTTTTTCATTTACCTATTCCAATTTGCATTACGTCCGTTGCTTAAAATTTAATTTTCAGGTCCATTATGTTAACAATAATACTATCACCACAAAGGAAATTTCAAAACATTTCCCAACAAATTTCTTCTAATTAGAAACGCTCCAACATTCCCTAATGTCGTTAAAAGGTTTTCCGCATTTGATTCTTACCATTTTCTAAATGAGTTCAATATAAAAGAAAAGAACATTTCAATATAAGCCACGTAAATAATTAAAAACTTCTTCACGAAATTAAATCTCGAAAATTTTTACATTAGTGGAGCTTTGAGTTAAAGCGATAACATTAGGGGAATGAGTAATTTTTCTTCAACTTCATTTTAGTTTTGCATACAAGTACTTCACGTAAATTCCCACCTAGTTTTTTCTTTTACAAAAGAAGTAAAATACACATTTTACCCATTACTAGTATAAACCAGACAGGAAATAATTTTTTTATGTGGATATGATTGGTGTTTTGTATTAACATCTTGTTGAAAAAAAAAACTGATTTTTTAACGTGCAAATCGTACGAACTTTTTAGTAGTTTCCAAGAGCTAAATGAATTATAATATTTATAAAATTATTTGTGTTATTAAAGTTAACAAATTAAGTTTGAGCAGAGCATGATTACACAAACGGCTCGGGATGTTTGAGTTCCCCTTAGAGTTTTTAAGAAAAATAACTAACGAATTTATTTCAAATTACTAGTTTCTTCCTTTAAATGCATTTCTCAAGATAATGCCAATATTAGAATAGATTCAATACAAAATTTGTGATTTTTTTTAAATAGATGAACGGGAATAGATATTATAAAATGTGATCCGCACCACACAAGCTACTTGTAATGTGGGTTTTGGCCCAACCTTTTTACAATGCACGTTGCACGTGCGTAACATTATGTCAATTCTGTGAAATCATGAATCTGTTGAATTGAAATGCAATCTGTAACGTATAAATTTTTTATACATTTTGAAGGAATAAACTTAAGTCTAAATTCTTGTGAGCGACTTTTAGAAATACTAGCACCATTATTAAATTTAATTTCAATGTATGTAGAATTTAGAAAATCTGTAAGCAAATGATGCGGGGCCTTGAAATGAGACTGAGGTTCCCTAAACTTCTAAGGTTAATCAAATAATCATTTCAAAATCGAATTTAAGCAAACAGATTTCCGGATTTTGGGCTTGTGAAACTTTTCAAAGAATACAGATTTTTGAGGCAGTCCTTAATTCAAGTCATCAATTTAAAAAACGTGTGTAAAGGTGCTTAACCCATGTACAGTGGAACTTCGGTAACTCGACTCGTAGATAACTCGACAACCTCAGTAAGTCGACATTTAGCTTTCCAATGGTTGGTCCAATGTTAACCCATTAATACCTAGCTTCCCTTTTTAGAGACGGTCCAAAAAAGGGTCTGAATTTCCCCCAAATGAACATTTCAACCAAATAATAGTGTTCAATTAGTACCTTGGTACTTCAATTCGTTATTAACAGATTGCAGCACATAACCATTGTAAAGTGTGTTCTGTAGCAGTTTAATTATGATCTTTATCAAAAATCACATCTTTCACAATCTCGAGAGAAAAAGCTGTGTTTTCAAAGTTATTCCCAGCTCTCCAGTTTATGTTAATTGCTTATTTTATTTCTTCTTAATAATTTCTTTTTAAATATTATATCGTAGGCAGAAAAAAAATTTATAAAAAAAGCATGTACCCTCCGGGGTCTATCGTAACTTTAAAGGGACGATTTTTCTTTCCTTAATAAAAAAAATTATTTTTTACATAATATTTTTTATTATTTTTCCTGTCCATTAAACACTGTTTGTAACCAGTATACAAAATATCTTTGGAAAAAAAAGTCAGGCATTAATGGGTTAATTTCAATGGATGCAAACCTCTCTAACTGGACACATATTTATAGGGACCTCGATAAGTCGACATCCATTTGCTTTGTTTATCCACTTTTAACTACCGATATTATTTCCTTTTAACCATTTTTGAGAAGTTTGCTGCTTATGGATTAGCCAATTCATATTTTTGGAGAAGAGCTCTTCTTGAGAGTTCAAGTTAGTACTCAGAAGAGACATCTTCCACACTTTGTGCTGTTGGTGCAGTCCTAAGGGTTTAGAGAAATGTACCCTGGGCAGACCAGAAGAGGAATAAGGCAGCACCAGCATGACACATGTTTCTCAAACAAATATGAGCAGGGGATTTCTCTTTGACAAGGAGCTCTTATCTCTTTTAAAAAATTATGGATTTATTCCTAATAAGGTACTCGAAATTGCCCTATTTATTTGTTACTTTCTTTTTAAGCGAAAAAAAAAACTAGCAGCATCATCTCATCGGCCGATGATCGGCCATTCATCGAAACCCGATGAAATTCTCATCGGCCGATGATCCAATATGTCTCATCGGCCAAACAGAATCCGAGCAGCAAAATCCGATGAGTTTTGCTCGAAATATGATGAGCTGTGAAGCAATTTACGAGGAGAACAGTCCCGTGGCCATGAATTTCATCGGGACACTCAATCGGAAGCATATCGTTTCCCGATGGAATATAGCTCGGCTTATTTTCATCGGGAAAGTGGATCGGAAGGATATCGCTTTCGGATGAAAAGTAGCTCATCGAAAACCGTGCTCGGATACTGATCGGAACGATGTCATCGTGCGTTACGGGACCAGTTTACGAGGAGTTCGATGGTCGGCCGAGCAAAATCCGATGAGTTGATGCTACTTGGGAAAGAAGAAAAAATGGAAGAATTAATTTTGATGAACTCTGAAATTAATTTTTATAAGGACGATGATAAGTTCTAGTAAATAAGCTTGTAAATAAGCAATACAGAAAACACTGCAATATTTGAAATTATGGAACCTCGAGAAGTTGACACCCGCGTTCGTGGTTCTGAGAGGTGTCGAGGCTCCACTGTATTTGTTTTCAACTTAACTTCATCTAGTATATGACAATGACGGGGAATGATTTGAGTAATTATAGTTATTATCTGACCACGGAAGAAATGGAAAATTTAATATTCGATTTATGGATGGAACTGGAAGCATCTATTAGTTTGTAGGGATGCCAGGTTAAGTTTTTTCCGTTTACAACTCTGAATGATTTTTATTTTATTTATGTATTTATTTATTTATTTATTGCTTTCTTTTGTTGTTTCCGTAGAAACTCTTTGTTTTCACCCATTTTCAACTCAATAAAGACAATAAATAAGTAAGGTCCTAATGAAGTTATAAAACATGTGCATCGAAATCCCATCGCTTTTTTCCCTTCTTCCATGTTAAATTCATTCATATGGAATCGTATTAACTTGACCACTTGCCAAATTCCACATCTTTCTTGATCACACTGTACCTTGGGTAACTTTCAGCTCAAGTTTATCTATTTTAAATTGTCGCACTCATACTTCAGTAGTTTTATTGTATTTGTTAGTATAAAATGAAAGATACTTCTTAACTGGTGTGTATTTATCCAAAACTAAGAAATAAAAGTTATTAAATCCAATGAAAACGAATTGTTGGTTTGGTTCATAACCTATGCTGCCATGCCGAGGTAACTTTGAGAAATGACAGAAAGTTTGAAATTTTTGTATGTTTTAAAATTTTTCCTTTGAATATCACAAGCTTTCAATTATTTAGAATATTGCAAAGAATATTACAATGTAAGAAAAGTATTTTCAAAAACTTCAAAAATATCTTCCAAAGAGTAACTTCAGAATAATGAAGAATCATTGAAGTGCAATTAGCTGTGTACAATAGTACCAATTGTTTTGGTAAAGTAACCAATAGAAAACTTAAATTATATAGCCTCGAAAGAAGAGAGCATCACTTTCATATACGCCTGATGGTGCGCCACAAACTTCTAAAGAAGAAGTAGGGATAAAATGTTATTTCACCTGCAAGTGAGATTAACATAATGTAAAAATGTTTTTAATCCTCACATACATTTCCAAGTCTATATCTCGTGGTTTTTTCTCTTGTTCTTCCATTTCCAGCAGGAAAACTTTTGGACATGATATGCTGATATTGTCTTGTTGGCATCCAAATGAGTAAGTACCATTGACATCGCATATTTATTCCAGAAGACGGGTTTCTTAAGATGACCAATAACCTCAAAGCAGCAGATAGTTAAGCAAAATACAACAAAATGTTAAATCAAATCTTCCTCTATTCTTCCATACACAAATAGACCATCTAATCAAGTATTCTTCTTTTTCCCGGAGGTTAAACTCCCTGCGCGATTTTCTTCCTTTTTCACTTGAATTCCATATTGCACCAGAAAGAATCATTAGTGTCTTTCATGATGGATGGGAAAAACTCTTTTTTGTTCCTTTAACGGACACGTTCTTCTAATGAGCATTGTAAGATAAATAGTATTTCGTTACGTAATCAGTTTTATCTTGATGAACCGCATACTTGGCCTTTACATAACATCTCATGGTAAAAATTAGAGCTTGAAATAAACATAATTTGAACAGTAAAACAGAAATTTATCCTAACTGACAGGTATATCTGTACCTCAGAACCAGACTAACGTAAGTCCATGTTCGTCATTTTTCAGTAGAGGGGAAAAACGATGTATTCGACAATCGTTTTTTCCTTCTACCGAAAAATGACGAAAATGGACTTACGTTAGTCTGGTTCTGAGGTACAGATATATATGAAAATCATATTATAAGTCGCTTTATTTCGTGAATTTAAGTGAATCAGAAAGCCCGTTTGATACATTCGAGCTAAAAGAAAGTTATCCTCTTACTGTTCCTGTTAGTCGTATGCGTCGTTATAAACTAAATGTCAAATTACTTTTAAGCTTCAGTACTTGATTTTAAATTCGATTTATAAAGTAAGTTTTGTTTTATCTAATACGTTTGCATTAGAAATAAACAAACAGCATAATAAAGTGCAGCACGAAAAAAAAATCCGAATGGAATAAGAGAATAGACCAAATGAAAAAAAAACAATGGAAATGGCTGTTTTGAAAACTAAATCCTTCTGCACTATTTTT
>JAXGGA010010123.1:0-48347 GCA_038373865.1 Uloborus plumipes
CAATCTATCTTCACATACTAACACCATAGAGCTAAATATACAGTCGCGGCCGAAAAAAAAAAAAAAAAACTGCATCACACGTCAAAAAGTGGAAAGCTTTGCAAAATGTTTGTTTTATTTATATGTTTGGTATGAATATGATGCTGTTACAATAGAATAAGTATTGGGGTTTTTGTGAAATAATTATAATAAGGATGAATAAGTAAATAACACTTTATTACATTAAAAATATGAAAAAAAGGTGAAAAACGCTGTATGAAGCCACAGCGAGGAGCACACTAACGGAAACATAAAATAATTTGGACAATGTAAAGTTTGCATAATAGCTGTCATATTACAGGTTCTAAGATCGGATTATATGCAAAAGATTACTTCAATACTTTGTTGATCCCCCACAGGACGGATTACAGACTTACAGCAGTCTGGCATAGATAATATCAAACGTTGAATACAATCCTGGCCAAGTTAATGGTACCAAACCCTAATAATACTTTTCTGGAGTGTTAACTTAGTAGATGGCTTCTGTTCCGCAATTTTTGTATCCATTATGTGACAACAATTTTCAATAGGATTAAGATCGAGACTGTTCCCAGGCCAGTTCAAAACTTTAATACCGCATGTTTTTAGATAGATGCACCTAATGGAGGAAATCTTTGTTTAAATATCGGTTTTGTTGTTTTTATGAAAACATGTAAGTGAGGCATGAAATCGCACGGGAGAAAAATTAAATCCCACTTACCAATGTCGCTGTATGGCAGGGTGCAAAGTCATGTTGAATAATGCAATTTCTCGCTCTTTTAAAACGCTCTCTCGACGGTAGCGAAGCAAATGTACTAGGCATTTAGTATTTAGGATGTGTTGGTTCAGCTCGCTCAAGGAAGGGAAGCAGACATAGAAAGATACTCAGTTTTTAATATAAGTAGATGGTAATTCAACTAGTTTATATTTCAAAACATTACAAGTGGCTAGCGACAAAAATACTACGTACGTGGCCGGCTAATGAGTTTCATGTTTGATTTAGTTAAGCCTTCATTCTAAATTCCCGTTGTTATTATTATTACTGTTTCATAGAAACCACGTTTTGTAACAATGGATTTCAAATTTAATCATGCAGGACAAATCGCTTTAAATTTGACTGTTTATTAATTGATATCTCCGTTGATTAAAATCGCATAATTATAAAAATTAAAACTAATGAAGCCTGAAAAATTACGAATCTATCGGTACCTGGTTCGACTTTCAGTTTATTGGTGTTCAGGAGAAAGAAGCATGACATAGTTAGATAGAAAGGTACTCAGTTTTTAATATAAGTAGACTAGCTGAAAGAGCAGCTAGATTAGCTTCCTGCGCCATGTTGAAGCATTACGTCCCCCCTCTCTAAATTTTACCTCATTATGAAGTTATATTATTTGATATAATTTAATGTGCATTCGATTTCAAGACATACCACGCACGTGGCCCGGCGTTGCACGGCACTTCGTGCCTTGAAAGTTGTGAGGAAAATTTCATGAAACTACTCCTCGCCAAGGCGGCTCGCTACAGGCACCTTCGCTCCTTTTCTTTTTTCCTGCATCAAAAAATCATTTGAATTATTGCGATGTTGCACGGGCCCTTCGCGCCTTCAAGATGGTGAGGAAAGTTTAAGTAAGTTCAGCTCGCTCAAAGGAAAGAAGCAGACATAGATACTCAGTTTTTAATAAGAGTAGATGGCTTTTCAACTAATTTATATTTCAAAAAATTACAAGTAGCTAGCGATAAAAGTACAACGTACGTGACCCGCTAATGAGTTTCATTATTGATTTAGTAAAGCCTTCATTCAAAATTCTCATTATCATTGTTAATACTGTTTCATAGCAACCACGTTTTGCAACAATGGATTTCATATTTATTCATTTCGGCCTAATCGCTTTAAATTTGACTACTTATTGATTAATATCTTCGTTAATTAAAATCGTATAATAATATAAATTTAAACTAATGATGACTGAAAAATTACCTATCTATCGGTACCTGGTTCGACTTTCAGTTCATCGGCGTTCAGGAGAAAGAAGCTTGACATAGATAGATAGAAAGAAAGATAGATAGATACTCGGTTTTTAATATAAGTAGATAGTGTAATATAAATGGAACTGAAAAATGCTGCTCGGACTAGAGTAGAAAGCAAAAACAGGACAAGGATAAAAATAGCGATGAATTGTAACTGCCGTGCACTAAAAAATTTCTTTTTTGGGTGCCTTCGATATTCGAATACAGTTCTGATTCTTTTAAGTGGTTGAATGTGATTTCAACCATGTAAGCTGCCATTCAGAATCAAACTTCCAACCACCAAAATTCTTTGATACACTTTAGCATTCGATATATTTTATAGAAATGTGTCAAAAGGCGTCGAAAAATATGTTTTTTTCTTTCTTTTCGAATTTATTCAGACATTTTTTGCTTTAAAATCGATTTGTGGCATGTTTTCCCCACATCTAGGACAAAGTGTTTCTTATTTTCGAATTTATTTTTTAAGCTAAGATGACAGTGTAGATTCTCTTCAAATACAATATTTAAATACTTTCAACATATTTTATTATTAATATTTGGTAAGAGCTATATAACATCTCCTAAACATAACCTTCGTTTAAGAGGTTTGAAGAAAACAGCGCATGATAGTAGGGGAGACCGGGGCAAGATGATGAGCCGGGCAAGATGACGAATTCCGTATTTTTTTCATTTCCTGCTAGGTAGCAGCATCAACTGGTCATTAGAGATTCTTCTATCTATTCTTCGTTCAGCAATAGTATAAAGTCGCTGAAATCACAATTTTCAAGACAGTTCTGAAGTTGTTCTGGTTTACCACTATCGCGATCTAACTTTTATCCATGTGCAAATAAGCTCTGATGCAAATACAGGTAAGATTTATTGCTTTCCATTAGTATTAATGTGTACCTTAGTTTAAATACTACGTATTTATATGAATGAGCACCAAATAAACGCATTTTTTATGGAAATAAATACGAATCCTTCAAAAACGGCAGTCTGGGGCAAGATGACGAGCTCGTCATCTTGCCCCAAGTTTCGGAATTTATAAAACTAACTATGTTGCCCCCTTCTATTAGGTTCCTTAAACGCTTATTTATAGTTATACTAATATATATACTAATGTATATAATAACATATTATAATAAGTCCCTCATGCCCCTCCCCCCTCTTCCGAAGAGCAAACTAATTGTTTGTTAATGATACATATGATATTTCAGATATGGTTCGACATTACAAGAAGAAATCCTCAAGAGGAGAATGGAGCAAAGATTCTATGCTGCCCATGGTAATATAAGCTGCTCATGGTAGTCAGTCCTACAGAATACAGAAGAGTTTCGAAGATTGTTTCAGCAGAGAAAGGAAAGAATGTAACAATAATTTGTTGCATAAGCGCCACTGGCTTTTACCTGCCACCTTTTCTGATTTTTGCCAGAAAGCGAATGCGTCCTGAACTTATCGAGAAAGCCCCACCAGGAACTATAGGTCACTGTAGTGATAATGGCTGGAGCAATGAGGATACTTTTTTCTCTTTTTTACACCACTTTTATTAACACGTAAAATCAAACATAGAGTCTCCTGTTCTGTTGATCATTGATGATCATAAATTCCACATAACTTTGCAGGCTATATTATATTGCTGAGAAAAATTCATTATCATGGTTGGGTCGCCTCCCCATACATCACATCGTCTCCAACCTCTTGATGTGGCATTTTTCGGCCTATTGAAACATTATTATGGGCAAGCATGTGACAATTATATGGTCACTCATCCAGGGCAGACCATCACAGATAAAAATGTTGGTGAACTTTTGGGCATAGCTTACTTTAAAGCCGCTACAATTGCAAATGCAGTTCAAGGTTTTCAAGAATGTGGGATCGAGCTGCATAATTCTCTTGTATTCAGCGATCATGATTTCGCTGCTTCAAAAACAACTGATCTTGATGCTGTTAAAGAGGGAACTGAAAATAATAGTGCTAACCCCCAGACCCTGTTAGTAAAAAATCCACATATAAACCATCAAGTATATACATAATTGATGACAAATTCTGATTCCAGTACAGAAAAGGAGCCTTTAAGTGTTTTTGATTTAAAGCAATTGCCAAAAGCACTACAATGTGGCAAAAAAAGAAAAAACAAAAAAATGAGTTAAAGTATCCTTACGAGCTCACCCGTCAAAGAACTCCTAGAAGAAAGAGCCAAGCAGAAAGAGAAAAAGGTTTGTCTAAAAAAACAGGGGACAGAAGAACGTGAAGCCAAAGGAGGAGTAAGAAAACTCAAACTTTGTTCCCTTAGCCCGAAGTCAGAAAAAATCAGGCCAAGCAACCCAGTGGCATCAACTTCAAAGGATGGTGTAATAAGATGTCCTGCTTGCAAAGAGGAATATTGTGATCCTCCAACAGAAGAATGGATCCAGTGCTGCTGCAAATGCCAAGAGTGGTGGCATGACGACTGTTCCAATTATGAAAATGGCATTTTTTTTGCGACTATTGTTAGCTACACTACTAAACCCTTGTATATATACATTACTTTACAATGCTTAATTTAATGCTTTCTAAGATGTAGAAACACATTTATCATTTGTTAAACCATGTAACGTATTCAAAAGTTAAAAATGTTACACCTTTTATAGAGTCGTCATCTTGCCCCAATACGAAAGTCATCTTGCCCCGGTACTGGGGCAAGATGACGAATTGTTAAGATTATGAAAACATAAGAAAATCATACTTTTTTTTTAATTTCAAAAAATAATTGGTAATATATTTTAGGCTACAAAGGACTACTCTAACGCCTCATATAAAAATAATTTTTCCATCCTTAAAAATGAGTGAATAATAAGCAACGATTATTAGCATCGTCATCTTGCCCCGGTCTCCCCTACCTCACTGCCAAAAGTTGAGCACGGAGAGGTAAAATGCGAAAAAATGGACAGGTACTGCTTTGATTAACAATAAATACGGCAGGAAAGTAGCAAACAAAACAAGTAATTACATGCAGAGATAAAAAAAAATAGTAATTTTTCTTAAATAATAAGATGACGCCCTTTTGGAGTCATTTACAAAATGCCCTATAAACTAAACAAACAACAAAAACTGACATTAATATGGTAGGTGAGCCCCCCTCATCTGCATACAAAGCTTGCCACGTGTCACTATGATTGTTATGAGAGGATCAACTATCTCAGAGTCGAGTAATTTCCATTCCTCCTGTAGAGCAGTTTCCAGCTCTGTGAGAGTGGCTGGGGCTGGGACACGTCGACACACAGCACGGTCAAGGGCATCCCAAAGGTTTTCAATCGGATTAAGGTCAGGCGAGTACGCCGGCCAGTCCATACGAGCAATTGCCTCCCCCTCCAGGTGGTCGTTGACTAGGGCCGCTCTATGTTGACGTGCATTATCATCCATTAAAACGAAAGCAGGACCCACTGCGGCAACGTACGATCTTACAGTGGGGTCTAGGACTTCATTACCGATACCATACAGCCATCACACATCCCTGTCTGTAGATGTGCAGGTCGGTGAGATATCCCAACGAAATACCTGCCCAGACCGTGACACTTCCAGCTCGAAATGCGTGATGTTCGACAATGTTCTGGGGCTGATAGGGTGTTCCTTGCTCTCTCCAGACCCTTGTACGCTTGTCATGGGGTTGCAGCGCAAATTTCGACTCATCTGTAAACATAACGTTGCCCCAATCAGACACAGTCCAACTCACATGTTGGCGGCACCACTTTAATCGTACCCCACTGGATTGAACGGAGAGCGGAACACAAACCCGTGGTACCCGGGCATACAGGCCATTCATGTGTAGTCTTCGGCACACAGTAGTGGAAGATATTGTCTTACCAATAGCCGCTGCAATCATAGATGTCACGCGGGTGGAGGTCGCTCTTCGGTTCCGCTTGGCTACAACATCAATATAAAGATCTTCCGAGGGATTAGTAACCCTTGGGAGACCTGTCACAGGTCTTCGGATAACTGTTTGACTCGTTAGGAATTGTTTCCATAATCGTGAAGGGACGGAATGATGACCGCCAAAAAAAGCGTCTGTGATTGAATGCCCTGCTTCAATACGTCCGACATCGCGCCACTGCTCAGAATCTTCCATTCGTCGTCTGGAAGCTATACAAACACGTCTGTGTTGAAAACAAATCGCGGGAAAGTTCTAAACACTTTTTATTAGCACTTACATGTAACTCCTGTAACCCTTCACTATGCTTCTGATACGAATGTCTTTTTTGCATATTTCTCGACACGAAGCCCTGATTGACTGTTACTTAACTTACTTGCATACTTCCAGCTAACTCTGTAGCGAATAGTAGCCTTTCTACTTCAGATTGGCTTTCGGAAATTTACATTTTCCTCTCCGTGCTTGAACTTTGGCAGTGAGTGCATTTATGATCAATGGCTCACTGCAAAAAATAAACTGTTGTTTTCACCGTATAATATTGGCAACAGAGGTTCCAGTTTAAAATTGTAAAATGCACAGTAATAAACCGTAAAATCAGCAATTTTAGTTTATTAATGTAAAGCATCAATTTAACAGTTTATTACTACATTTTTGCAGTTTATCACCACAAAATAAGCTGTATTATACTGTAAAAACAACAGTATAATGCTGTCAGGAGAGGTTCTAGTTTCAAACTGTAAATTGCACAGTAATAAACTGTAAAATCAATAATTTTACAGTATATTACTCTAAAGTAGCAATTTTGCAGTTTATTAGTGTAAAATTAGGAATTCTACAGTTTGTTGCTAAAAAATTAGCTGATCGTATGTTTTCTACAGTTTTTTTGACAAACTAGTAACAAGGTAGCAGTAATTTTTTTTAATTGTTTTTTTATGTAAATAAAATATATTCCTATTATTATGTACACTAATTACCATGCAGGCCACTTCGTCTGGTGGTCAGAGATATCTGGCGCAAATGGAGCTGTCCCGGGCTCGAATCTCAGCTCGGGCATCGATGTACTATTTTCTCTCTCATGTCCCTGTCCTTTCCTCGTGTGAATGTGTTGTTGTGTAGTGAATGGATGCGTTTCCTATAAACGGGCCTCTTTGGCATGCGTGTACTGTAGAAGTTGGACTTCACTCTAAATTACGAACAGTTGGAAAAGTGAAGCAGAGCACAACAGCAACAACAACTAATTACAATTGCTCGCCAATGGTGATTCATTAAACCCTGCGGTCACAGGTGGCACACATTGTGTTTATAATAAAATATATGCTGAATGTCTGACAAGGAGTACTCCCAAAACTAATAAAGTTGTTACAATTTACTTTTTTACTATTGCACCAGAAGATCAAATATTTGCGTCAAGATTGTAATTCTTCCTTCCTGTAACGATCTGTATAAACCCACAGTCCTATCTTCTGGAGACTTATATGACGAATTCCCATCAATTGAATCGGTGAGAGAAAAAAGTAAGTAAAGAAATAAATTAGAGGGTTATTAGAAAGAAAATAAGAAATCTTGGGAAATCCAACATACTTTTACTTACTGCTATGTGTACGACTCATTGTAGCTCTTCTACCGGAGGGTAAAGTAGATGAAAAAGTTCGGCACACATCTTCTTCCCCTTCTTTAAAAAAAATTGGTGCTTCAAACTGACCTATAAAACTATTTCAGCGGAAAACTGGTTAAAAAGTATCCGAGTTGAAATAAATTCATCAATAAATCTATTTACGAAATTTCACATTCAGAAACTTTCTGTTTGAAACTTTCCTATTAAAACATTCTCTTCCAAACATAAAGAATACATCATTCCTTTGATCGAGGACTACAATCATACATCATTTGAGCTCAGAGCTTTAAAAATGTCATTTTGATGCCACATTTATAATCTATTACGAGTGACGTCGGGAGAAATGTACAATTTTTCTTACGTGGAAACATCAGCAACTTGAATGTGCGAGAGAGAAAAATGTCTTGCTGCAGGAACGGAAGCTTTATTACTGCTGATACAAGTGGGGCTATTTGTATCTGACTTTTTGGAAGGCATTAAATGAAAGATGGATGCTTTTGGAATCGGAAGATGCATCTTTTTAGGCTTGGGCTACCATGCGAGAAATGTTATCCATCAAGAAAATGTTCACGTTTTAGGGAAACATAAAATTTCTACTATGCAGTTTGGTCCTTTGAAGGATCGTTTCCTTTTTAGCCTACTTTCCCGTTAAAAATAAAAGAGACAAAAAAAGCATTAAAATTGGCTTAATGCATCTAAAAAATGTCGCCAAGTCCAAAAAATATCGCCAAGTCCAAAAAATATCGCCAAGTAAAAAAAAGTCAAAAAGAAACAAAAAAATGAAATAAATATCGAAAAATTAAAAATTTGAAAGTAGGGTATTGAGATGGGGAATTTGTGCGTCGGTCGGTCTGTCGGTCTGTCGGTCTGTCTGTCCCCCCCT
The DNA here is from genome assembly GCA_038373865.1 of Uloborus plumipes. Classification (NCBI taxonomy): domain Eukaryota; kingdom Metazoa; phylum Arthropoda; class Arachnida; order Araneae; family Uloboridae; genus Uloborus; species Uloborus plumipes. The sequence continues at coordinate 8,431 of JAXGGA010010123.1, forward strand.
AATAACTTTTGAATGAACATTCCGATTTGGACAAACTTTTTTTTGTTGGAAAGATCTCGGCAACTACAGCTCATTCCCATATTTGATTTTTCGATTTGAACAATTTTTGGTTCAACTTTGAGCCGTTCAAACAACCGGTCCCGCGATACTAACTTTTGAATGAACAGTCCGATTTGAACAAACTTTTTTTTGTTCGAAAGGTCTTTTCAAGGATACTTCATTCCCGTATCTACATTTTCGATTTGAACAATTTTTCGTTCAACATTGAACCGTTCAAGCAACCTTTCCCCACCTAATAACTTTTAAGTGAACCGTCCGAATTGAATAAAGTTTTTTTTGTTCGAAAGATCTTATCAAGAATACTTTATTCCCGTTTTTAAATTTCCGATTTGAACAATTTTTCGTTCAACATTGAACCGTTCAAACAAGCTCTCACACCTAATAACTTTTGAATGAACAGTCCGATTTAAACAAACTTTTTTTTGTTCAAAAGATCTCAGCAAGGATGCTTCATTACCGTATTTAAATTTTCAGTTTGAACATTTTTTTTGTTCAACATTGAACTGTTCAAACAACCTTTCCCCACCTAATAACTTTTAAGTGAACCGTCCGAATTGAATACACTTTTTTTTTGTTCGAAAGATCTCGGAGAGGCTCATTCCTATATTTCACTTTTCAATTTGAACCATTTTTCGTTCAATGATGAACCGTTCAGAAAACATTTTAACATGAGCGCCTACGGAGAAATTTAAATTGAATGTTGATTCTGAACTTCAAGGCGGATTTCCTTCAAACTAACTTTGTAAGAAAATGGTTTTGTTAAATAATGTATTGTATAGTACTTTTTTGAATAATCTTCTGTGAGGACTCCGATTCCGACTCCGACTCCGCAAACGTGGCGGAAATGCAGTTTTAGAAAAAATGACTGACTGGGCAGACGACTTTTTGTATATTTATTTATTTGTTTTGTTTAATTTATTATTATTTTTTTTTACCAGACGATTTTTTTTGTTAACAAAAATTTTTCATTCACGAGAGCATTTTATTCCTTATTTATATTTAACAACTGGCAACGGATTAAAAATGAAATTCAAGACATTTTATTAACGAACGAGTTTTTTTTTCTTTCTTTGATAAAATGTGTTTTGAAGTTCTTTGTACTTTTATTTTATTTATTTTTTTTCTTTTGAAAACGATTGTGGAATTTTTCTACGGAAGAACTATAGCAGTTACATTCTTTTAAAGGTGCGACAAAACTTTATTGACTCGTTTATTTACTTTTTACGTGTCTATTTTATCTGATGAGAGGGGTATATTTTGCTTTCAGAAATCAGCTTTAAGTGCAAAAAGATATGTTTGACGTAATTTTTAGTTTTAGATAATCAAGAGAATATTGATCAGATGCTACAATGCCTATGTCGATGTACGGGAAAGTAGGCTCGTTTAGTTCTTGACAGAACTTCTTGTTTTTTCTTATAAATCAAGGCATGAAAGGATGATATTCATCCAGCTAGAGTTTGAGGTAGAATTAACAGTGAAATCTAGAAATCTAGAATGCAAAGAACTTGACCGGACCACAGGTTTGGCTCGTTGCGACTTATATTATATTGTATTTTTATTCGGTATGAAATCGTGTTGCAATAGAATTTTAGCGATTTCATAGAATTGACAGTAAGACTAAACATTTATTTGATAGAAACGGATGTTGTATTGGTATTTGTTGTACAGATTCCCCCAGTATTAAAAATTTTTTCATATAAATAAAAAACCGAAAAACAACGTCCTAAAAGCACAAATGGGTCGAATTAAAATTGGCAAACATGTTTCAAAGGCATAAAGCCTCCTTCTTCAGTGCCAAGCAAGAAATGGAAAGAACTAAAGTATCGGGAGAGTTTAAATAGGAAAGGAGCAAAAGCTAGGCCAATCAGGTGTCAGCAAAGACGTTGCTTTTAGACGTTGTTTTTCGGTTTTTTACTCATTTTCGCACAAAGTGAACTGTTTTTAATTTTTTCATATAGTTTGTAAACATTTAAAAATGTATTTCTAAAAAGAACAGAGATTTAGAATGTTTGATAAAGTGCAGTTGATTTTACAAAATCACTACTTTTCTTTAAATTAAACATTTGTATTATAAAAATAGTGATTTACAAAAGCAAGTAGTTATTTTAACACTTAAGAAATACCTTGTTGCATAATTTACATAATTCTTTATTATCTGAATAGTATATTGAGTCCGATTTCTTGAATGAGTATGAACAACTTTAGCAGTCTTTCTAAATGATATTCCATTAATTAATCCGACAACCAAAACATTTGTTTACATTAACAATCCTTATATTGTTCCATTATGTGCTGGTTTAGTCAATACGCATGTTTTTGTATGAAAAAAATATTGTGCCATGAAAAGGCTAAAATGCCTGAAAATATTGAAAACTATGAAACAAGGTAGGTTAAGGCCTGGTTTCCAAGGATGCGTTTTCCGACGGACAGGTGTGCGTCACCGTTTTTTCGCAGCGGAGTTCCTTCTACGCATGCGTAGAATGAACTCCGCTGCAAAAAAACGGTGACGCACACCTGTCCGTCGGAAAACGCATCCTTGGAAACTAGGCCTTTAGTCCACCAAACCAAAGCCCCAAATTAAATGCTCCTGCTAGCCTCACGACATATATCTTTAAAAAATTTGAGGCATAACCTTTTGCACTCATGCAATCCATATAAAGAGCATTTATAATCGTTAGAGTTAGTCGTGCACTGTAAAACTACATATTTAAACTTATACTTATTTACATGAGGGCCAGGAATCAGTAAAATTAAGAAAGAGTGCAAAATTACTTAAGAATGCAAATTATATTATTAATAATAATAAATAGTTGTATGAATGCTCACTGCGCTCGAGCAGTGCTAATAAAATGCAGTGACTATTGAAGAAAAATAGAAGAAGAAAGGCACTGGAAAACTTTTGCACCTTATATTTTTACCTATGAAAATTCTGAGAACTGCTTCAAGTTGCCCCGTAGACAACTAGCCATCGTCTCCCAAGAAGTTTTTTACCATTTCACTTTACTCCACTATTTCACTTTGCCCATGTTTTATATTTTGTTACATATTTAGTTTGTAACATGCTTTTTCTCTTGCTCAAAATTTTATTTAAATTAAGTCAATAATTTATTAAACACTGCAACCGAAAAGATAAATAAATAAATGAACAAATGAGCATATAAAATTAAATAAAAAAAACCTTCTGAAAGAGCATTAGTCAGTTTAAAGTGCTTTTAACGTAAATGACTTCCTGAATGTCATTAGAGAGAAATATTTGTGAAAATCACATCCAGTGACTTCATAGGAAAAAATAAAAATATCGCACAATATATGAATTTCAATAGTGAATTGAAAGAAATGGGTGCAAGTAAAAAAATGCCGTAAACGCTCACCTACTCGAAGGAGTTTTATGAGCAAAGAATTTGAAAGGCTGCGATTTGAAGAAGAATAGTGGCGGAATTTTAGAAGAAGGACTGCAACATTTAAACCCTTCCAGTAACAAAAGTAAAATCCGTGCGACACGTAAATTCTTATTTGTGACTCTGCCGGAGTTGATCCTTTGACAAAGACCATTTACTAGCACTTTTTATGGAATGTTTGTTGCGCACCTATTTATCAAACGAGATTTTCTAAGTGCTATGGCGGTGTTCTGGAGGTAGACGAACAAAAACTCGCATCACAAGAAAATATGCAGCAGTGTTTTGGAAAGTGTTTTTCCGAGGAAACTGTTTCTGCGTTATCATTTATTTATTTACATATCTGAGACTCGACGGATGGATCTGTGCAGTTTTGTAGAAGACGCTGACTTTAAGGTAGTAGAAGTCAAGCTCAAAATATAGGAAATATTTCTTGCTGCAAGGAAGTGATTGTTGTTAAAAAAGGAAGATATTTGTAAGATAATTATGAGTTTGTGACCGTTTGTAAAATATTTTATGCATGCTGATGTTGCGTAAATTCTTTTTTTTTTCCATTATTGTAATTTTTTGAGCATTAGCATATGTCGCTTTTTGTCGCAAAAAATGTGGAAATAAAAGCTTGAATATCTTGTTTTGTAGTCGATAGTTTATGTCTCACAGAATTTTTGTCTTTTTTGAAGGAACGAACGACTTGTTAGAAATCCTCCAAGTAAACTAGTCAAATTGAAGATTTGAGCACCATTTTCCTGCGAAAAACGGGAAGAGGCTAAAAGCGGCAATATCTAACAGAGTTATTTTTGTGTTACTCTTACAGGTTGAATCAGAATTCTTCATCAGTATTATATGGGGAGGTAGGGAATGTAAAAAGAAGGATATTTCATGTAGGAAAGCAAGGGCCCAGACGAACATATGGTGGTGTGGATGGCGCTGTTTGTACACAAATCCCATACATAGGCACAGCTGTTTGAAGCGTGTAGTCAATTGATATTCGAAAAGGTGATTTTGAAACATTATTATGAACCGGTATGCGCAGAATAAACTAACAGAAATGCATGTAACTTCGGTGTGACAGGAGAAAGATACACTGCAAAAAATAAACTGTTCCTTTTTTCAGTATAATACTGGCAGCAAAGGTTCCAGTTTAAAACTGTAAAATACGCAGTAATAAACTGCAAAACTAGCATTTTTACAGTTTATTACCACAAAATAAACTATATTATACTGGAACAACAACAATATAATAATACAGTCGAACTCGTTTATAACGAGCTCGGATATAACGAGAACTCGGATTTAACGAGGGAAATGAGAATATTTGGTTGGATCAATGTTAAGTCTATGGAACAGAATTCGTTTCTAACGAGCAAGACCCGGTTTTAACAAGGAATTTCTTCTGTCTCGCAGTCTTTTTTTCTCATATTTCTAGTCTTGTTCCTGTCTTATCTTTGTTTTTTTTCCCTGCGGTTCAATACTTTTGTCTGAAAAATTCTACCAGCATTCCAGTGTCATTAAATAAAAAACAGTATAAAATTAAATTAATTTATGTAATTAAAGTATTAGTTAAATTATAAGTGAACTCAATTATTTGACCTTCCAAGCCCACCCCTTCTGGTTGCACGCCGGGCGTAAGGACCCGTTTATTACGAGCACTCGGATTTAACGACCAACATGTTACGGTCCTTTCGTGCTCGTTATAAGCGAGTTCGACTGTACTCCAGTTTAAAACTCAAATGCACAGTAATAAACTGTAAAATTGGCAATTTTACAGTTTATTACGGTAAAGCAGCAGTTTTACAGTTTATTAGTATGAAATTAACAATTTTACAGTATGTTACTATAAAAGTAGTTGCATTATACTGTAAAAACAACATCTTTTTTCTACAGTGTATCTCCGAACCAAGAAATAGTATGTAGCGTGCATCCCCGGTATCTTTCCCTTGTCGCACAGTAAGCTCCATGCATTTCTGTAAGTTTATTTAATGCATGCCGATGTATGATACCCAGGGTTGCCAGACGTCCCGGATTTCAAGGGACAGTCCCGTTTTTTGAAATATTGTCCCGCGTCCCGGGGAACCTTGATACGGGACGGCTAAAGTCCCGTATTCTGGCTAGAAGCAGCATTTTACAAAACGAAACATTATTTTCAGAAAAAAAAAATGAAGTAAAATAAAAAATATGAAATAGAGTGATAAGAAAATTGATTGAATTATAATATTTTCCTGTTCTGAAGTAATGTTAGTGTTCTATTCATTTAGAGCAGAAATTATTGTGACAATCAATTCAACAAACGTCCGTTGTAAAAGTGGGGTATCTCCTTGTAAATGATTTTACTATGCCTTATTATACAAAAAAGCCCTTCTCAAATTTTTAATTATGAAAGAAATATATGTGTTCAGCTACTATTAGTCACTATATTTTTGAAAAAATCAATTTCAATTTTTTGAAATTTGCTTCGCTTCGCTTTTATGCTAAAAGATGTAACTAAATGTTATTCCATTTAGCAAAGAAATACGCGTTTTAAAAACATGAAAATACATAATTTTTACAATGAGCGACAGAAATATTAATTACAGTGAGCTTTATGGCAACCTAAAGCCCATCAAAACTTAGAAAGATTTATTGCAGCAGTAAAATCAAATAGCAAATATGATTTTAAAAAAAAAAGAATTTTCCGATATTATATAAGAATAATTATTATGTTATAATAATGACAAAACTGTAGTTTTTCCCCAAAAGAGATTGAATATTGATTTTTTTTATTTGTTTTAGGTTAATTTCATATAGTGAGTTCAAAAAGTAAGGTTTAATTCTATGTCTACTCAATTGTAATAAAAAATTTTGTTAATGACTCATTAAAATTATTTTGCATTCAAATTTCCCCATTGGTACGACTAGCTTTTTGAAAAAGTACATACTAAACATTAGTCATCAGTAGAAGTGACTAAAATATCGCCAAGACAGGCCCGTCATTTGGGATATCAGGACCGGGTGGTCAATAGCCTCTCCCCTGGTTTTGGGAAATAAATGTATTTAACAAAAGTGGGATTGGCTTTTGCTTTTTTTTTGGTATAATTTACATTGAAATTTGGTATAATTTACCTTTTGAACCCTTTCCCCCCTCCCCGGCAAAATTTGAAATGACGAGTCTGTGTCAGGAAAAAGGGGTTTAATAACAGAGACGTACGAATTTTCACAATAATTATTGTTAAACCTTTTCCCACTAATATTCATGACGAAAAATAACTGCAATTGTCGAAAATTAAGTTTTATTCATATGATCATTGTGTATTTTTTTCTTCATTTATATTTATGAGAAACGTTTAATATTAAAGTCAAGGTTGTAAAAATTCAACCTTTAGACTTCATCTCTCAATAGCCCCCCCCCCCCCACCAAGAACCTGTCCCGTATTTGCAGTTCTTAAATCTGGCAACCCTGATGATACCCCTGCAAAACCACCATGTTAAATAACAATTGACTGCACACGTCAAACATCTGTGCTTATGTATGAGGGTTATGTACACACAAAGCCCTCTACACCACTACGTGTTAATTTGTGCCCATGCTATCCTGTTCTTACTATTCTTCTTTTTCTAGTCCCTACCTCCCCGACAAATATTGATGAGAAGTATGCAATACACCGCCAACTCGGCTATTTCGATCCATGGACTGCAGTTTCGAGCTTATTATGCTCTCATCAGCACGCCCAACTAGCATACTGCGTTTTTTAAAGGTTGTAAAATGGTTGTTAACGTTGTAACAACCGCTTAAAAACGTTTATAAAACGTTTAAAGGTTATTTGTGCTACCTGGGATGGAATACGAAAGTAGTCGAGTTGGAGGCAAAAATCCTCTTATAAAACAAAGAGAACAAAAAAACTGGTATGGATCGAAATAGCCGAGTTGGCGGTGTATTGCATGTTTCTGCCTTAGCCCGTGCTTTATTGATCAGAAGTTCTGAATATCACTCTATAGATAAATTTAAACCTTAAAATTTTCTTGAAAGCGGTGAAATTGATATTTTGGGGCTAGTTCATTTGACATGAAATATAATAAATATTTTTGATAAAATTGCGTAGAAAAATATGTTTACTATCGCACATTCAAGTACTGCAAGAACAATGACATTGCAATTTTTCGGAGATTAGTTTTAACGAAAACAAAAGAACTACCGTAAAATGGGGTTAATCGGAACACTTTTCAGCTTTGATTGTAAAAAAAGCAGTTAAAAGATTTTTTTTTTAATTTAATTTTTTAGGTAAAAACTTCGGTCTTGCTTTACTTTTGATATTCCAAGCAAAGACAAAAGATTTTGAGCAATTATTATTAAAATATATAGCAAATTATGGGTGTTCCGAATCACCCCGCTGATAGGGGTCAATCGGAACACTTGTTAAAATTTTTATTTTTTTCAATTTAATCTGTAATAGGTCTCACAAACATGAGTAATATTGATGGGGGAGAATAAGAACAGATAATTACTGTCAAATAAATGTATAATTTCAGTACCAGTAAACGTTTATAATTTGTGAAAATTCAAAATAATTTTGAACTCATGAAAAATGAAAAGTAATTTTAAGAAAAGCTTTTGAATTGAAATGCAAAGATTTAACATGAATGGAAGTCACTCATGTCGTCCACAAATATGTACTTGTCCTTAAAACTAGCAATTGTGACTTGGCTTAAGTTTTTTCATAACATCTCCTGGGATGAACTTTGCCTTTTCTTTAGTTTTTTGAAATTTCTGGGTTTCGGGGATTGTCCTGAAAGATTTTTTCGCTTATTCATCACTGTCTGTGTGCTGGACGTTTACTACATAAAGTCTATGTGACTTTCTCCCTTTTATTTTAAGTAAAAAAAAGTCTCCTGGAGAAAAAATCTTTTGAAATCTGTAACTTTTGTCATTCTAAGATCTAGTTGCTCACGAGATGGGATAAACAGTAATAAATCCTTGTCCCTGTCTTGATTAGAAGAATTGGGGTTAGAATCTTGATTTTTCAAACAATTTCCTTCAAATAAGTTTGAATTGGAACAACAGAACTAAGTGTTCCGATTCACCCCGCAATTTTTTTTCCCATGGCATTTTTCAGAATTCTTCACTTTTATGACACAATTTATAAAAAATGTAAATTCTAATGTGGTATTCTGTTGTTCAGATACATGTGTAATTGAAACATACCACTCATAGTTTTTAAATATAAGAAGGTTTGTTCTTGCATATGAAGTTTTGCAGTCTATGAAAATGTGATGTTTTCTAGCATTCAACGTGCAGCACTCTTTAGAAGACAGTAGCGTTGCCAGATTGACAAAAGTATTTTTTTCCTACTTCCTATGATCTTATCTTTATAAAAAAAAATTCATGGCGAAAAATACCCAATAGTATATTTATGAAGAATTTCTTTGTACGGTTGGGAAGTTTTGTTCCGATTGACCCCGCTGTTCCTATACACCCCATTTTACGGTATGCGAAACGTTGTGGGAATACTTGTATTTTGAAATTAAATTGCTTCATTAAGTTTTAAATGGCCAATAGGTATACATGGTTTTATAAAAAGAACAGTTTCACTTTTGAAAATGCTTCTACATTGTTAAAATATATGTTGTTTTTACATTATAATACAACTAATTTTATACTAACAAACTGTAAAAATTACTAATTTTACAGTAACAAACTGTAAAATTGCGGCTTTACAGTAATAAGCTGTAAAATTGCTACTGTACAGTAATAAGCTGTAAAATAAGCAATTTTACGGTTTTAAACTGGAACTTCTGCTTCCAGCATTATACTGTGTTTTTTTACAGTATAATACAGCTGATTTTGTATTAATAAACAAAAATTGTGTAAATAAACTGTAAAATTAATGTTTTACAGTAAGGAACTGTATAAGTAGCACTTTTACAGTTTATTACTGTGCATTTTGCAGTTTTAAACTGGAACCTCTGCTGCTAGTATTATACTGTAAAAACAACAGTTTATTTTTTTCAACGTGTACAAAGTCATTCTGCAATGTTTGATGCTAAATTTCTGAGTTAAAACATAATATCATAAATTTATGTTTTAAAATTACTTTTATTCACAATGAAGATACTTCTGAATACCTTGGATGAAAATATACAACTATTACCCTTATGATTATAAAACGCTTCTGAAATTGGGTTCGACGAACAAATTTCACACCAGACCAATTATCAGCTATTTCAGGGCCGTCGTAATAATGATACCTGAAATTAGCAATGTTTGTAAAAGTCCCAAGTAATGCAAGAATTTTTCGTAATTGATGACGTCATTAAACGTAATTATGAAAGAGAAAAGTAGAACTTAGATTCGAGTACCTTCATTTGCATAATGGGCGAGTTTAGCTAAGGTATTAGACTCGATGAATGATCTCTAAAATTTGTTGCTGCGCCAGTAAAACGAACTAAGTAGTATAATTTTGCGTCCTTAGACATGTATACCGAACTTTGCAAACTAGTAAAGAGATCATTAGGATAGTAGACACGTAGCTGTAATAATAATTTATGGTTATAGTGCAAACAGTTTCAGTTTAAAAATTGTTTCACTTATTAACAAACAGTTTCGTCTAAACCTAAGCCAGCCTACTTTTCCGTATACCATCATCGACTTCCTAGCATCTGATCAATATTCTTTCAATTACCTAAGACTACAATTATGAACAACATACCTTTTTATCATTTAAAGACGATTTCTAAAAATAAAATATGCCTTTCTTATTTGATAAAGTAGATAAAAATAAATAAACCAATAAATATTAGTACACCTTTTAAGCAGTGCACTCTTCAATTTTTTATTTTCGTTAAAATTATTGTTTTAATCGTTTCAAACAGTTGAATAAATATATTGTTTTGTCTATTATACACTGGCGGAAAAAAATCCCAACACCAAGAAAGACTTGCACTAGATAAACAAAATTTGGTAAGCGTGTTTATACTATGGTAAGATGAGATCGATTGAAATTTCGCACCTCTCACGAAACTGGTGCAACTGGAGTCATTCAGAATATGCAAATACGATTTGTTTTAAAAGCTTGTTGAAAAGCTCGTGTGTATTATTTTTCCGTGAAATTTGACGGTATTAAAGTACATAGTTTCACATTTACATTGCATTTTCTTGAGCTTAAATTAGCCTATGAACTTGAACATTTAATCAATTAAACATGGTTACTAGACAATTGCATTGCCCAAATTTTATTACTCTACGGTAATTTTTTTTTTTTGAGTCGGGATTTTTCCCCCGTCAGCGTAAAACAATTTACCTGTTTTTTTCGGCGCATATTTTGTTTCATCCGCTATATTTCTTCTACGTCTGTACATATTGTTTTTTTTTTTGTCTATGCTTTCAATAATTTGGAAGCATCTTAATTTGCAATGCAAAGTGAAATTTAAATTCATGGTAATTATTTTCCATTTAAAAATTAGTTTTTGATTATACTTTCTCTACAAATCTGTTCATATCTGCTAAGATGTATCTTCTCCCATGAGTAAATATAATACACACTTTATAAATGATTTCTATAAATCTAAAAATTGATGAGTACAAATAAAATACCAATTCATGGAGGAGAAAGAAAAAGAGTGATAAATGAAGAGGGAAAAAGATAAATAAATGTTGGGAAAGTACACTTTTATACTGTAAGTGTCAGCTGTATTTGTATTTGACCTCCAGAGACATATTCAAAGAGCGATATCTATTTACAAAAGAAATATTTCGCTTTGAGTTTCTCAAACCTGAAATGTATCTTGGATCGTGAAAGATTTATGATATTCTAAAAAAGAGATCGAAGCTTTCATCGATCTTTAGCTAAGTATTTCTCTTGTTGTTATCCTACACCTCTTTCTTCTCATAAGGATTCCGAAAAAAAGTAAAAGAATAAAAAATTTAAAATAAAAAAATGAAAAAGGACCTCGCTTAGGGATTTGTGAAAAACATTTTAACGGTAAAATGAAACTAAAAACATGCTTTAAATGCTCTGCATTTTAAAAAGGGCATTCTTTTCAACTTAACAGAAATGATCAATGTGGATGAACTGATGTTTCGCATAAAAATAATCAGCTTTAAACTTGATGTCTTTGTTGGAGTAAGGTTAAAAAAGGTCGTTGGGTTCCAAACACACAAACTACAACATGGTATGTTTATAGAAATTGTTGATAATACTGACCCGAAATTAATTTTGTGTAAATAGCAAAATTTGCGGTTAGTTTGAATATTCCATCTCTCCAGCCAGTTTTTTTTTCATGTTGCCCTTGGGGTAGAGGGCAAAATGAAGTATGTCAAATTATTAATTTGTAAGAATTTTTGGATTTGCACAAAGTATTAGACATTGATTATGACGGAATTATACCAGACTAACGAAAGTCCATTTCTGTTACTTTTCAGTAGAGCGCACTGCAAAATAAAACTTATTTTTACAGTATATTGCTGGCAGCTGAGGTTCCAGTTTGAAACTGTAAAATGCACAGTAATAAACTAATTTTACAGTAATTCACAGTAAAATTGTTAATTTTACAGTTTATTTACTGTACACTTTATAGTTTTAAGCTGGAGCCTCTGCTGTCATTATACTGTAAAGACAAGTTTTTTTTTTTGCAGTGTACAAAGGATGGAACTCGTGATCTTTTGACATACCTAACCGTGAAGGAATTTTTTTTTACCGAATAACGTTTTCATGAATCGATGCGGAATAAGGTCTTACGTTAAATGCAGTAATGAAGTGAAATTCTCCATTATTGAACAGGCTAATCTGGCTCTGAGTAATAGGTAGTAGTGTTTGGTATTAATTTCAAGACGAAATAAACTTAAAAATTATACAGCATTGTTTAACCCATTAATTCCTGACATTTTTTTTTTCAAAAGATATTTTGTATACTGGTTTCAAACAGTGTTTAATGGAGACGAAAAATAATAAAAAACATATTATGTAAAAAATAATTTTTTTATTAAGGAAAGAAAAATCGTCCCTTAAAAGTTACGATAGACCCCAGAAGGTACACACTTTTTTTACTACAATTTTTTTCTGCCTACGATGTAATATTTAAAAAGACATTTTATAAGAGGAAATAAAATCAGCAATTAACATAAACTGGAAAGCTGGGAATAATTTTGAAAACTTAGCCTTTTTTCTTGAGATTGTGAACGATGTCATTTTTGATAAAGATCATATTAAAACTGCTACAGAACACACCTTACAATGGTTATGTGTTGCAATCTGTGAATAACGAATTGAAACAATACCAAGGTACTAATTCAGCACTATTATTTATTTGAAATGTTCATTTTGGGGAAATTCAGACACCCTTTTTGGACCGTCCCTAAAAGGGACGCTAGGCATTAATGGGTTAAATTATTTAGCAACTTAAAGTTAACCCTACCATCTTACACTCCCCCCCCCTCCCCAACAAGGCAGCCATCTACAATGCGAAAAATAAACCGTTGTTATTATAGTATAATATATGCACAAGAGTTTCCAGTTTAAAATTGTAAATACACAGTAGTAAATTGAAAAACTAGCAATTTTACAGTTTATTACTGTAAAATGGCAATTTTAATTTATTACCACAAAACTACCTGTATTATAGAGTAAAAACAACAGTATAATACTGGCGGCAGAGGTTCCAGTTTAAAACTGTAAAATGCACAGTAATAAACTGTAAAATTAAAAAAAATTACAGTTTAATATTGCGAAGTTGGCAATCTAGTTTATTACTGTAAAATTGGCAATTTTACAGTTTATTAATGTAAAATTTGCAATTTTTTTTTATAGTTTATTAATATAAAATTTGCTGTATTATACTGTAATATAGTACTGTAATACAGCCTTCGTATTTTGCAGTGCAGTGTCATCATCAGATTTTTTATGTTCTCCAACCGCGTTTGTCCCGGTTTTTTGTAAAGGTAAAACGACTGAATGATTACACGATCTCAAAAATAAATCTTCCAATGGATGGAGTCCGTATTATCTCATAAAAATTTATCGGTCCGAGTTGTTTGTTACATAAAAACTCAATCTAAGAAACTAACACCGAGAAAGTCCACTTTTCTTTTAACTAGTAAAATTCTTGCCTTTATTGCTCTGTATAGGCGTTTATACCATCAACCGAGTCTTACGGCGGGCCATAAATTCTTTAGTGAAACAATAAATGAAGTTATATTCTCTCGCTCGTTTTCTCCATTTCCTTGTTTTGAAATAACGCTTGCGGTAACAAATAAACTGCAAAACTTAACCGACGTCTGTTGTTAATAAATCAATAATTTTATTTTTTAAATAAGGAATGGTTATTATTGAAACACATCTTATATTGAAAAATAGCTCAAAAATAATTAGGCTACATACAGTTTTAAAACTTTAGTCAGTTAAACACAAAACTACACTGTATAAAATAATGGACGCATTTTAGGTCTGCTGTTAAATATTGAAATAATCCAAGGTATGATTATAGCGTAAAACCTTACTTTGGGATAATTAGGAATTAAAAATAGGCAGTTTTTAGTTGTATAAAAGGCCTTTGAACCTAAAAAAAAGTGCTAATAAGGCAACCCCCTTAATAAAAAACTATTTCATAGTACGTAATTCTTTCTTTATGCTTGTTATTTATACACTGAAGAGCTAAAAAAACCTGCACACCTGCCTTATATCTTATAAGGCCTCCATGAGCACTCACAAGTGACGCAACAGGACGTGACATGGACTCGAATAATATTGGAAGTAATGCTTGAGGTAATTGACGCCATGAATCCTGCAGGGCTGTTCATAAATTCATTGGAGTGCGAGGTGATGGAGATCTCTTCTGAACAGCACGTTTCAAGGCATCCCTGATATGATCAATAATGTTCATGTCAGGAGATTTCGGTGTATAGCGGAGGTTTCTAAAGTCATAAAAGTGTTCCTGGAGCTACTATGTAGCTATTTTGGACGTGTGGGGTGTCACATTGTCCTGCCTAAATACCCTAAGTCCGTCGGAATGCAAAATGGAAATGAATGGGTGCAGGTGATCAGACAGGAGGCTTACGTACCTGTCATTTGTCAGAGTCGTATCTAAACGTACCAAGGTTCCAAATATCATGCCAACTGCACACGCCCCATACCATCACAGATCCTCCAGCAACTTAAACAGTCCCGTGTTGATATGTCAAGTTCATGGATTTATGAGGTTGTCTCTGAACCAGTACACGTCGATCAGCTCGATACAACTGGAAACAAGATTCGTCAGACCAGGCAACGTGTTTCCAGTCAGAAATAGTCCAACATCGATGTTGATGGGCCCAGGCGAGCCGTAAAGCTTTCCGTCGTGCCGTGATCAAGGGTACAAGAGTGGGCCTTTGGCACTGAAAACCCATATGGATGATGTTTCGTTGAATGATTCGTATGCTGACACTTGTTGATGGGCCAGCCTTGAAATTTGCAGCAATCTGCGGAAGAGTTGCTTGTCTGTCACGTTTAATGATTCTCGTCAGTCGTTGCTGGTCCAGTTCTAGCATTATCTTTTAACGGTCAAAGCGATGTCGTAGATTAGATGTTTTACTCGATTCCCGATATTTATGGTACACTCATCAAATTGTCGTACGTGAAAATCCAAATTTCATCGCTACCTCGTAGATGTCATGTCCCATCTCTCATACGCCAATTATAATACCACGTTCAAACTCATTTAAAACTGACTTAACCCGTCTTTGTAGCAGCAGTAATCAATCTATCAGCTGTACCTAACTCTGGTTGTCTTATATATCCGTTGCCGACCACAGTGTCGTACTCTGATTGGTTCCAGATCTCTTTATTTGCATACGCATGCTTGTACCAGTTTATTTGGCTCTTCCGTTTATATTATACCTTATTTTATTTATTTATTTATTTCAAAAGTTATGGTTGATTTCACACGCTTATTTCACTCAGCCATGGCTAGGCATTAGCTCCTTTCATCCGCTTTGTGATTGATAGATTGCGAGTCACAAGAACCAGTGCTTTTTGCGATGATTGGAAATTATGTTAGGTGGTGTATTGTTATAATTGTGGAATTTTATCTCTATGATGTTCCTTGGTCGTACGGTACTAATTCAAACTAAATTATAAAAATTTTAAAAAGCAAAACTCTGGTATGATTAATACTATGAAAATCTGTTCGCGTCTATCTGTATGTCTTTCTGTCTGTATGTTTGTCTTTCTGAAGCTTGAACTCCTCAAAAACCGCTGAGAGTAGATAATCAAACGATGTACCATTCGATTTGAAATTTTTCAAGGGAAATAATAAGACCAACCGCGTATTTTTACGACTTTAATTAGCTGATATGAATTAAAACATTAATTACATTTTTTGAACATTTTAAAATTCAGACTTTTATTTCTTTCCGTTGCCATTTTTAATACGTTAACAACAAAGTTTTAACAATTGTTTTCAGTAAGACTTTTATTCCTTTCCATTGCCATTTTGAATACATGTTACAACAAAGTTCTAACAATTATTTTTTGTTCAGAATTTTTTTTTTTTTTTTTGACTAATAAAATTATACATTAAGTTTTTCGTCATTTCTCTTTTATCCTAATTGATTTTTATTTTTTTCTGTTGCCATTTTGAAAATGAGGTAATCTTAAGTTCTAATGGTGGTTTTTGTTGGAATTTTATTTCTCAACTATAATGAATAAAACCACATTTTTCGCTATTTCTTTTATTCTAATTAATCAATGATTTTTATTATTTCTCTTGCCATTTTGAATATGTGTTAATGAATTAAATTCTAATACGTAATTATTTTTTAGCAAACAGTTGTTTTGGCTGCTATCCAAATTCTAAACCAACGTTTTCGCTTAGAATGTTATTGTTACTTTTACAAGAAAATGAGCAGTACGGAAATAATTGCTTTTAGAAGGGATTTGTTTTTCTATTTATATAAATCCTATTTATATAATAAACTACACTGTTAAAAATTCACGAAGATTTTCTGGTACATGTTACTGTAAAATGTAGCGTTTACCGTACAGAAAGTTTTTACAGTGAATTGCAGCGATAAAAAAATTACGATTGCAGCGCCAATTGATCACCTCGTGACTTACTGTGCGATGCAGATACACCCTATTTCCGCTCTCCTAGGGCCCTACTCTGAAACTTCCTGGAACTTCCAGTGACGTCTATTACTCCCTCACGACAAGCAAAAACCGCCAAAAAAGTAGTCGCTTGTCAAATTGTGTGCTAATCTGAAAGCCTTAATGTGCCCAAGCGAGAATTTTCTCTCCTTCTACCGCGTATCGAGAAGGAAAAACCGATTGACCAATCAAATGATAGTATATCTCATTCGCGCGTGCATTTTGCTTTAACTTTCTGGTTCAGTTAAACCTCCGAAATAGATGGCAAAAAGATTCGAGAGCCAAATATTAAAAGCATTCGGGCAGATTAAGATGTTGTGTTTCAGGAATTTAAAAATATTAGAATTTTAAATCGCAATTAGTACATCTTTTCAACACATACGAGCATACAAGCGTAAGCGAAGTAAAGTGCCGAAATAAATTATACGAATTCATCTCAATGTATCAAATGCTTCGACTAAACATGAAAAAATTAAAAATACTTTAAAAAAATAATACTAATATTTAAAAATATTTGTTAAATTAAATCATTTAACTTCATGACTTTGTTTTTAGCGATATTTTGACTTTATCGCAATAATAGTTTAAAATTCAGGCTTTAAGTAAAAGTCCCCTTTTCGCGTTACTCATTTTTGTTTTCGCAATAATAGTTGTATTTTCAGTCTTTAAATGCTAAGTAAAGAAAAATCACGTGTCTGGGCAGGGCAAAATTAAGGCATAGGTATATGGGGCACAGGCCCATGGCACCAACGTTGGGGGGGGGGGGTAGGGGGTGAAATCCATCTAAAGTTTTTAAAATGGAGAAAGTTCATACCGCACTATGACAAAATAAAAAAATACATTTAAAAATACTCTTTCGAAAACTTGAAATCCAAAATATTTTACTACTTCATTATATTGTTTTATTTGGGGGGGGGGGGGCAGCAGATAAAGCTTATGCTCAACGTCCTACAAAGTCGTGCCCTGTGTCTAGGTATCACTTTTTCAAAACGTGTATTTAAAACATTTATTTTTTGAGAAGGGTAAAAATTACTGCATCATCTGCGCTTTTTGCAATGATTTTGATAGACTCAATTTGGCTTTTCGCGATATTTTGGCCTTTTCGCAATAAGATATATATATTCACTCTCTAAATATTAAGTACAAGTCCCTATTTTTGGGGCAATGCATAAGAGAAAAATGGAGATCCTAAATCACATGTCTGCGGATCTTTTTTCCAAAATACATTTAAAAATGCATGTTTGAGAATTGAAAGAAACAAATTCATGTTTTATGCTTTTGCTATCATTTTAAGACTTGTAAAACGATGATTCAATTATTCTGTGAGGAAAAATTAAACTTAAATACGATACGATAAAAACGAAATGCTCCCCCTCCCTTGATAGAAAATAGAATTTGAGTAAAGAGCTTATTTTATTAAAGGAAATGTACCCCCCCCCCACACGGGTTATATCGACACAGTGGTTCAGTAGATGTATAAATTCAAGTTTTGGGCATACCTTAAAGTAATTTCAATTTGCAAAATTTTGGCCAATTAACCAGTAAAATAAGATGATTATAGATAATCGGCAAAGTTGCAGAGTTCCAATTACTGCCGATAAATGGATGCCTCTCCCAAATTCAAACTCAAAATAAAGAAAAAATCTTAACTCTCAATGTAAAAACATACTAAACAACATTTGCAGAACTCATAAACATTATGGCACTATCCGCGTTGAGAAAAAATGGAATAAACAAACAGCTTCTCACTGCCGAGGAACACAACTCACGTCTTCTTACCCTGTCGTAAACTTCTCGGCGCGATTCTAGATACCTTAAATTAGAAGTGGCTTTGAGATTAGCGATTATTCGTGTCTCATGAGGTGTGACGTCACGGGGCACAAAAAACCCGTATTCTCGGTATCGACTATATTGACGATACAATGAGAGTAGGGCCCCTGGTGTGTATCATCTGGTATCGTGGATAGTAAAGCGGTGTGTAAAAATTGGGGCCTGGGTTCGCGATCCTTTTCGTTCGTATCTCGCGCTTTTTAATTCTCGTTTTCTCCTACGTATAATTTTACAGTAAAAAATATTTTACGGTAAAAATTACTGGCAACATACATGCCAGTAACTTTTACCGCAAAATTTCGAGAAATTTTTTAACAGTGTAATCCATTTAGAATTTTATTGTTAATTTTTAGAGGAAGAAGGAGCAGTTTCGTGTCGTTATTCTAATGGACAAATTAAACCGTAAATTTTCATTTGTCCTTTATGGAGAGTGTTAAGCATGCGCTACTTGACATCACTTTTATTTCTGAGGAAGCCCGTGCATCGCCGAGCAACGCAGCTAGTTAAATATTATCGTCTGCTTGTATCATAAAAAATATTCCGTTTAAAATATTTTTTTAGCATTTTCGTTTAAAATGAATATTTTTTTCACTTGCTATTATTTTTCTGTTCTTGTTTTTGTTTAGCGTCGTATGGTTTGAGACATACCCTATTGAGTTTATTTTTTCTCGAAGTAAAACACATTTTATTTAGCAACGACACAAAAGAGGGCTGACAACTAAATAAATACGAAATGAAAATACCCATAGATAACCCACAAAACAATCCCCCCGAGACATAAATTTACTCAGAGGTGAAAAGAGAAAACTTATTTGCTCCAATTTGGCGCTGAAAGATGTAATTTTGAAAGAATTATGGCGCAGAAATGTGGGCGAAATCTGTCCTCTCGCATCGTAGGAAATTGCCACTATATTGCCGAAAACCAATTGACGAAAGTTTCATATTTGCTTTTTAGGAGAGCTCAATATATCAGGTTTTTGATATTTTTATTGGCTTTCTTTGAATGCGAAGTCTTTTTTCTTCTTTTTTTTCAGGTTTAAGTGATTTGTCCAATATGTGTTTTATATAGCTTCCAAGAAAGCGTGTTGGAAGGATTGAAGTACTCTCATAGATTTTCGCGAGAAGTTCTTACTCATTTTGCTTAGTACTGTATTTTTGATTTGCTGGGAATTGGATTTCAAGAAGGCGATGGATTTTATGAGAAAATGGAGAGCCATGTTTACGGTAAGAAGAAGGGAATGAATTATTTTAGAAAAATGTGTTATTTCGATGACATGAAATTTTTGTAAATTTTGAAGATAAAATAAAATTTTGCATAAGATGTGTTATAAATTACGGTTGTATATTCTTGTAGAGAAGTTAAAGAATTTTTAATAAAATTTTGAAGTTGAGATTGTGTTGCTGACAATTCATATGAAGGGACATGTGGATAAAGATGATATGTGACAAGTTTTGTCTTACTTACTTTTTACCATGGATGAAGGTGATAAGGTAATATTTTTTGTTGAAAGCTTCTTCTAGAAATTTTTAAAAATTGTTACATATCACCGTTATTCATTTGCCCCTTCAATTGTGTTTGTGAGTAAACAAATTGAACACACACTAATTTGAATTTGTGTAATTCGGCGAAATTCAAATGTCATATATCACCTTTATCCACTTGCCCTTCATATACGGGTTAGGGAAAAACGAAACGTGCATGCAAAATCGTAGTTGTTCAAGACTTCGAAATTTAACAGTCTGTAGTATTGCTGAAGTACAAAAAAACCTAATTTCTATTTTGAAATCTTGAATTCAATTTTTGTTTTTCGCAATCACAAATTGCGATAGTTGTGTGTGTGTAGACGTGTGTTTATGTGTGTGTGTGTGTGTGTGTGTGTGTACGAGGTCGTCATATGCGCGTGTGTGTATGTGCTGGCGCGCATTTGTGTGTGTAGGACATGGACTCCTCCACATGGGGGGCGGATGCCGAGGACCTGCACCACCCATAGGAGCAGGAGCCAGTGGACATCCGAGGAGGCGTAGACGTGCGTTTATGTGTGTGTGTGTACGAGGCCGTCATATGCGCGTGTGTGTATGTGCTGGCGCGAACGTGTGTGTGTGTGTGTGTGTGTGTAAGACATGAACTCCGCCACATGGAGGGGTGGATGCCGAGGACCTGCACCACCCATAGGAGCAGGGGCCAGTGGACATCCGAGGAGGAGGAGCACCGTCTTCCCACCAGAGGGTAGCCTCCGAGTCTAATCTAGAAACGAAACCATACGGTAACTACGATCGAAAATGAAACTTAATAACAATTCGTCATTGTTTGAAAATGAATAAATAACTAAAGAAAGACGGAAAAAAATAATAAATAAAAAAAATAAATGACTTAAAAAATAAATAAACTAAAAAAATGACAAAAAAAAAAAAATTTAATCAAAAAATTAACTACAAACTTAAACAAATAAAATAATAATTATAATTTTCATAAATAAGTTAAATAAAAAAATAAATAAATGAAATAATAATTATAATTTTCATTATTTGAATAACGTGTTCCTGAAGTGTATTAACGTGTTCCTGAAAGTGTATTAAAATTTAAAATGAAGTGTATTAAAAGCCTCCAGAATTTGAAGCTCACAGAGTTTGAACGCATATTCATATTAACCAGTCATTTTTGTCAGTTGCTTGTAAGACAAGATGTTGGCCATTCTCGATGTTGGTAGACAACCACTACTAAATTTTACAGCATACGTTTCAGTTAGTCTAAACTCTCTTCAAGCTGTTAACACGATGCTGTAAGCAATATCATAAAACACTCGGAAACAAATATTTTATTTCGATGTTCCGTAAACGAAATGCTCAGGATAAACTTCTTGCCCTAACTAAACAAGCAAAAAGATTTATAAGAAACATCAAATTTTTATTCCTTTCAAGTTTCTTTTCTTTTTTTATCTAATTCAAACGCTTGGGAATAACTATAGGACTTTTTACCACTCTGGTACTAAATTCGCCACATGAGCAAATCGAAAATGATATCGAAGTTAATTCGAATTGTTCGAGAACTGAGCTGAATGCGCTGATTTTGAGTAAAATAATCAAAATATTGACTGTAAAATGGATAATAGTTATATTGCATTGAGGCAACTTAACTTGCTTAGACCGATTTATAATATCTTGTTTACCTAGATGCAGATTATGTTACGCCCCGATAACTATTACTAGACTATCAGGTACAGAATTCTGTTACTTGGATTATTCCCCATGAGTTTAACACGAAACTCTTAACATTACTGAATGTTAAGTGTCACACTCATTTCGTTCGTTTTTCAACTTGCAATTGTTGATCGTAAGTATAGGCATTATTAGGTTATTAGCCATAGGATAACTTCATCGCTACTTTAAATACGTCGACTCTAAATTGATAGTTTTGTCACCAGCCTTCATGCTATGTTAAACTTACTAGAGTCATAGATGTGGAGTTGATGAACTAGTTAAAATTTCGATGAAGTAATCCCATGGACTGTAGGATGATTACTCAGCTCCAAATTACATTGGTTAGACATATTAAAACAGTAATTTTCGAAACATACTTGTAACTATGATTAAAAATATTGAAACTAGCAGCAGTTTTTCAGACACAAAATAGCAATAGTATTACATAGTATTACAACTAAACAAGCAAAAAGATTTATAAGAAACATCGAATTTTTATTCCGCTCAAGTTTCTTTTCCTTGCTTTCTCCCTTTAATGCAAACGTTTGGGAAAAACTATAGGACTTTTTCTCTTTAATAAATCCTTATAAAGGAAACTTTAAAACTCATGCTATATAGAAGCATTCATTAAGTAACATATAACCTTCTCTTGTTCCTTTCTATCCCCTACTTCAACGATAATACTTTCTAGAGTAAAGATTTAAATTTCCGAGCTTCACTACTTCAATGTGCTCTCAGCGAAATGTATTTTCTCTCTTTTCTTTAATGAATGTCAGGGTTTACTTAGAAACAAGAAACTTTTTCAAGCCGAAAAAAGAAATAAATTCTGTCATTTGCTTTCAAAAATTTAATTAGTGTTTTATCCGTTGCTACTCAGATTTCCATAAAATAGCATTTCATTTATAGCCAACAGTGATGCGCTTTCTTCTTGCTTTTCGAGTTCCTTGTGCAACTGGGAAAGAAGTACGGATTAAGTTAAGAGTTCTTTGTTTTATGTTTTAGAAAGTTTAAAAACATTTGTTTACGATGAAGGAGTTCCATTTTCTAATTACACACGCAGTGATTTCAATGACTTTAATTTAAAGAGTATTGAAATTAGATTATTATGCTCAGTCATATAAATTGTTTTTCTAGCGTCTGTCTGCATTTTTGATGCTTTTTGCGTCTCTCTCTGATGAGAAAAACTTAAGTAATGCAGAGTTTTATTTATAGAGACTCATATGTTTATAAATTATGTACTGCAATACAGACGCTAAGCAAGCTGGTACACTGTACTATTTTGATGTGAGATTCCTTTCTGTCCATGATAATTGTAAAATAAAGCTTAACAGATTGTCAAAACACAAAAGCATTTTTAGTCATGTTTTTTCTATCGCTTTACATTGCCGTACGCTAGCTCAGGTTCCATAACTCAGCACATGAAACAATCAACATTCAAACATTAATTTTTAAGAATATATATACACTGGCGGAAAAAAAAATCCCAACACCAAGAAAGACTTAGGTTAGAAAAACGAAATTTGGTAGGCGTGTTTATACAACTGAAAGATGACATCGATTCAAATTTCGCGCTCCGTGCATTTATGTGGCGCATCTGGCGTCACTCAGAACATGCAAATAAGGCTTGTTTTAAAAGCGTGTTGTGAAGCTCGTAAGTATAATTTTTCCGTGAAATTTGACGAATTGCGTTCATGTTACCCAGGAATGCCTTTAAGAAGACGAAGAAGCCATTATCATAAGCTCATCGAGTTTTAACGAGGTCGCACAATTTGGCTACGAGAAGGTGAATTTTCATTTCGCGACATTGCAGAAAGTGTTGGGGGGGGGGGGGAATGTTTCCACCATGCATGATTATTGGAAGCTATGGTCATGGGATGGTACTATCTCAAGAAGATCGAGTTCCGAGCTGCCACGTGGCACGACTGAGAAGGAAGATCGCCGAATCTTGCGTACGGCCGTGGCGCATCGTACTGCATCTGCGGCTGACATTCGAGCTGCAGTTGTTATCGTCGTGACCCAAGGAGTGGTAAGAAACTGTTTACTTCAAGGACAGCTCCGAGCCAGGCAGCCTGTAGCCGTTATTCCATTGACTGCAAACCATTGCAGTTTCCGACGGCAGTGGTGCCAAAACAGAGCTCACTGGAGGCCGGAGTAGAGATCTGTTGTAATTTTGGATGAAAACAGACTCTGCCTTAGTGCCAGTGGTGGCTGTATATTGGTCAGAAGGGGCCAGGGGACCGCCTGCATCCAAGAGGTTTACGGCCTAAACACACGAGACCCACATCTGGAGTCATGATCTCAGGAGCAATGTTCTACGACAGCAGGGGCACTCTTTTGGTTATCCCAAACTCACTGACTGAAAATGTGTCGTCAGTCTGGTAATTTAACCAGTAATACAGCCCTTCATGATTAGCATTCACGGGGGAGTTTTCCAACAGGATAACGCTAGCCCTCACATCGCTGCTGAAACGGAGTGTGCTCTACAGAGTGCTGACATGTTACCATGACCTGCAAAATCACCAGGTATGTCTCCAATTGATAACGTATGGGATATTATTGGACGGCACCTCGACCATCATCCACAGTCAGCAATGACGGTCCTAGTTTTGACACAACAAGTGCAACAAGCATGGCACTCCATACCACAAAGTGACATTCGGCACCTGTATGACATAATGCATGCACGATTGCAGGCTTGCCTTCAAAATTCTGGAGGTTACACCCTCTATTAAATTAACATAATTTCACATGTGCACAGAATTTTCTTGAGCTTAAATTAGTCAGTGATCTTGTACATGTAATCAATTAAACATGTCAACTAGACAATTGCATTACCCAAATTTCATTACTCTACAGTAATTTTTTCTTTGTGTTGGGATTTTTTTTTTCCGCCAGCGTATATTAAATTGTAAAACTTTAATAATATATTAAATGAGTAAGAGCTCTAACAAAAATTGGTAAAAGCATTCAACACATTTCATGTTAAGATGGTGAGAAGACAATTGCTGTTTCTCTCAGCGTTCCGTTTGATCACTGCGGTGATCTTTATAAAAGTCAATGAGTTTAGTTCAAAAACTCAAATATTTCCCATTTATTCAGTTAGATTATTTGCATATCATTTTATACTTACACATTTTCTCCAACATAAACTGTCTCCCCTTTTGAAATAAAAAGTTCAGGGACTAAGGCAGCTTATATTTTGTATTATAAATAAACAGGAGTCAGAACTTAGGGGATTATTTTCCTTCTTAGCGTATATTGAAAATAATTTAAGAGTCTTTAAAATGTATAAAGCAGTGAGTAACTGCCCCTAAACAAGGGCTAAGGCGGGAACATGCAATACACCGCCAACTCGGCCATTTTGATCCATGGACTGCAGCTTCGTGCTTAATATGCACTCATCAGCATGGAATACGAAAGTAGCCGAGTTGGAGGCAAAAAATCCTCTTATAGAGGAAAAAAAAAAAAAAAAAGTAGCAAATGGGAAATTAGAATACCAGCAAGCGATCACACTTGGTACGGTACAATTCTTAAATTTAAAGGCAGAGCTCTTGTATAAAGCCGTGAATAAGCAGTAAGTTGCTTAAGGGCGGTTACTCACTGCTTTATACCCGAGCTCTGCCTTTAACAAGTTGTACCGTACCAAGTGCGGTCACTCGCTGGTATTCTAATTTCACATTAGTTTTCGGCGCTCTTTGCTTTATAAAGAGATTTTTGCCTCCAACTCGTCTAGTTTCGTATTCCATGCTGATGAGTGCATATTAAGCACGAAACTGCAGTCCATGGATCGAAATAGCCGAGTTGGCGGTACATTGCATCTTCCTGCCTTAGCCCTTGCTTAGGGGCAGTTACTCACTGCTTTATACCATAGCTCTGCCTTAAAATTTACGAGTTGTACCGTAACAAGTGCGGTCGTTCGCTGGTATTCTAATTTCACATTAGCTACCAGTTTTTTTGGCTCTCTTTGCTTTATTAGAAAATTTTTGCTTCCAACTCGGCTAGGGGAAGACCGCCTATATTGGACCCCCTGAGAACAGGAGGCCTGTGTCGCTCAATGTGAAGCAAAACAGAAATGCCAAATAGGGTATCGTAAGCTAAATTTAATGAGGAACCGAGCTAGGAGCTTACATTTTCTGAAAATATGAAAATTATTTTTTAAAAAATTATTTTATAAAAAGTTGCAAAAGTCCAATTTAGGAATATATGCGCCTAAATTGAACCTAGCGCTTCCTAAATTGGACCGTACCAGTAAATCATAGAATAATTTATAGTTGAACTATACAGCTATTTTCCAGGATTTGCAATACAATTTCTTTTGCTTCGGGCTCACTTAGACAGTGTTGATAAACTCGCCGATGGCTTTTCATACACTTAATCATATTAAGCCGTAGCTAGTTCTTGTACATGCTGTACAACTTACACCGAACATGTAACCTGCTCACTTTGAGTAGTTTTATCTGGACTACTTACCTCTAATTCTGATGCAGTCAAATCAATGTCATCAAACACATGTCAATAAACAGGCCAAACTCCGTTTGTTTGAAATGAACTCACATCATTTGCCATGGCCTTCATTGCGGTTTGCCCATAAGAGTTACACAACAGTTCTCCTATGCGATATTAGATAATGGATCTCATTGGATGTTCTCGCCTCCATGTATCACATGCTCGATTAAAATATGTAGACAGAAACTGAATAAAGACCACATCTAAGTGCATGATGTGCTTAAACAGAGAGCATTATTATATCGTTCTCGTTGTCAAGTTTATTGCATCAATGTTCTTTATGTAAGTGCTATGACTATCCATTAATAGAAGGACATTCTTTTTACATTACTTGACTTAACAGTTTTGATGAAATGTTGTATCAACTGTGTGAATTATCGTTTGTAATCCAACCTTTTTTTTGAACAGGAATATTTCTCACCAGGGGATGCTTTTACGGTAAATTCATACATGGAACGTAACCTTTTGAAAATAAGCATGGAGGCTTGAAATTCTGTTCACCACTCATTACTGCTCCAACATGGTGTTTGCATCTATACGTCAATATATTTTGGGGCTTTTGAACAGTGAAAGACAGGCTTCATCTACATTGAACATTTTAGTAACATATAAATTGTTTTCTTTTAAAATCTTTTCGAAAATATCGAAGAATTTCATATTTTTCTTTCAGTAAACCAGCATGAATTTAATTTAAGTTAATAACTATGTTTAACAACCTGAAACTTCAGCTTAATAGATGAAGAGAAAAAAAAACATACATTTTAAGAAGTTGCAGCTTCTGTTTGATAAAAATGGGCTTGATAAAAAAGTTTAAATGAAAATCGTGAATAGGTTGTTAAGTATGCTTAAAATAATTTTAACTACGCTATTGAATAAGATGAGTCACTTATTTTATGTTACGATTAATAAAACGTCTTGTTTAAAATCATTTCCTTATTTGAACCACCGGTCCAATATAGGAAAACTTTTTCGGTCCAATAAAGGAAAACACGCCATTTTTTATTCTTCAGTTCATTGCTCTGTTAAAAATTATCACCATCGCGCATATAAATACATCGATGTATTCCTTATTAAACACAGATTATAATGCTGTAACAGCATTTTACCTCAACTCACAAGTTTTTGAGTCATCCTTCTAGAAACAAGTCCACGAAATAAGATTTCGCACGTTTCCAACACAAATCTAGCCGTAACTCACGCTAAACAGTTCGAAGCGTGGTGAAACTTCATACACATTGGTTTTATTCCTAAAACTTTATATTTCTACTGTCAAAGTGTAGCACAGATCTCTGTAATAGATTTTAAGCCCAAGGTCCAATTTAAGCAGTGGTCCAA
This sequence comes from Uloborus plumipes, assembly GCA_038373865.1. NCBI lineage: Eukaryota > Metazoa > Arthropoda > Arachnida > Araneae > Uloboridae > Uloborus > Uloborus plumipes. The sequence continues at coordinate 35,843 of JAXGGA010010123.1, forward strand.
TATAGGCGGTCTTCCCCTACTTTCGTTTTCCATGCTGATGAGTGCATAATAAGCACGAAACTGCAGTCCATGGATCGAAATGGCCGAAATGGCTTGCGGTGTATTGCATCTTTAAAATGTGTTTTTCTGTGCATTTGTGAAAATTTTTCTTTATTAATTTTTATGATGTAAGATTAACAGCCCTCAAGCTGAGAGAAAAAAAAGTTTCTCATTATGATATCTATGAAGAAAACAAACATTGAAAGAGTTTCGAAAATAATTAAATTAAAATGTGCTTTATTGCTCGAGAAGAGAGCAAAGCGCAATGTAAGGCATGACTTCCCATTCGTGTTAGTTTTTCTTTTTTAACGGAAAAAATATATACAGGGTGTTCACTCCTATCGTGCCCAATAGCTAATTTTTAAACCGTTAGAGATAAGCACACAGTTTATTTTGGAAAAAATCTCTAAATTACGAAAGAAATTTGTGCTACGAAAGGTTTTTCTAAAAAAATCAAATTTTGAAAGAGTTACGAAATTTTAATTTTTATACATCTCCCCAGTCGTATCAATCATATTTAGTAAAACATTCTTGACACTGTAACGTTTAAAACTAAAAAAAAATCACTCTTCTACGACAAAAATTGACCGAGTTATGACGTTTTGAAAAATCAAGATTTTGATGGATTTCATGACGTCATCGAGAGATCGCTTAAGGGACCGGATGCGAAATTCTTCAAAATCTTGATTTTTCAAAACGTCATAACTCGGTCCATTTTTGTCGTAGAAGAGTAATTCTTTTTTAGTTTTAAACGTTACAGTGTCAAGAATGTTTTACTAAATATGATTGATACGACTGGGGAGCTGTATAAAAATTAAAATTTCGTAACTCTTTCAAAATTTGATTTTTTTGAAAAACATTTCGTAGCCCAAGTTTCTTTCGTAATTTAGAGATTTTTTTTAAATGAACTATATGCTTATCTCTAATGGTTTAGAAATTAGCTATTGGGCCACGATAGGAGTGGACACCCTGTATATAAGCAGAAATGAATAGCTTAATAAACTATAAATATTTGTAAGCAAGCCAAATCTATTCATATTAAAAACCACAAACTACAAGAAAATGGTATGAAGAAATTCCCAGAAGTAAATGTTAAAATCTAAGAGATAAATTTAGCATATTGCATTGGATAAAGGTGTTTTTTTTTCTTCACTTGTTACATAAAACATTGCACATTGGTACGAAATTTTAGAAGTTAAAATTGATGAGAAACTATTAACTGACATAAGACATAAATGCTAAAAAGTGAAAAAAATCTCACTTGTCAAGTTACACGTATTACTCCTCAGATTTAAGCACTCTGGTTTTTAACTTAAGTACATGTAAAACAAAATACATTTAGACTCCACAAACTCCAGTTATTTCAGTCATGAGAATTAAATTTCAATATTTTTCGGCTGACGACGTCAGTGTAAAAGTTAAAATTATGTCTATGTTTATTTACGGTCAAAAATCTAATTTCCTCTGGTATCACAGTGCTGTTCATATTTTTTCAAACCTCTAATGTATACTTAATTTTGAAATGTTATTAGATCCTAAATGATTTTTCGCTTCGTATTTTTTCACGAGTTTAAAGAATTTCGAAATATGTGTTCGTAAAAAAAGTTATAGCGGAAGTTTTCTAACCTAAAAAAATGACCATGTAGTTAAAATTGCTCCGACATTTAATCCAGTTTAGTTTGGTGAAAGTTCAATTTTTAGCCCTCAGAATAAATTTAAACTCAGTTTTGGTTCATATATTATCTAAATTGCTACAATATATTAGTTTAAGGGAGCGTTGGTTTTTCTTACGGACGTAAGCTAAAAATAAAAGAAACGAGTAGTGTTTTTGATTTAAAAAAATAGAAAGAAAGAAAAAGAAAACTGCCTAAATAAATATGTAGTATGCATTTTTGTTCAAATTACTTTTTATCCCAAGCAATTTTCTTTAAGATCTTGAGTCTAGTTTGATGAGAAGAAAAAGAAAGAAAGACAATATATCTATATTCCACTAAAAGATAGCTCTTCACTTAAGGTGAATATTCTTTTTGTTTTGCTACAAACTAATACATGATATTTTGAAATTACAGTGAACTCTCACTTATGCGCCTGCCCTATAAAACCAACAGAAAAAGGCGCATAAGTGAGAGAGACGTATATGTGAACAAGCTTATTTAAAGGACTAAAAACTCAACATAGGTTCTAACGAGAGAGTGAATAAGAATGTTTCTATAGAAAAGGGACATATTACTACAGTTTGGCGATTACTGTAACGTAACTATAATGATTAAGAGAAAACAAAAGTTGTAGCATGAAAAATAACAAACTGTTCCCTTTAAAACGATGCATAATAGATAACTGTTCCTCTCTGAACTCTAGTTCATGTGGAAAAAATGCGTTCTGTGAGCAATAAAAGCGAAAGATTAAAGAGGAAAGTGAAGAAAAATGGCTATTTTTTAAAGAAAATAAATACATTTTCATACATTTTAGGGAAAGTTCGGCGCATAAGTGAAATATTCATCTTTAAAATGACGCATAAACGAGCGATACTATCATTATTTTGCTATGGAATGTGCTGGGAGCATTTAAAATCATCGTATAAGTGAAAAGGCGCATAAATGAGGCGGTGTCTAAGTGAGAGTTCACTGTACATTCGAATTAATTATGGTCATTTCATCATCTTGGAATTCAGCAAAACGTGTAAGTAAAGTTTTCCTAAATTCATTTTGCACAACTGGAACCATTAGTTTTAAACGAAGTACACGGATTTTTATTGGTCCAAAACAAAAACGTAACAAACTAATTCTTCTGCCTTCAATTACGGGAGAAAAAAACTTGTTGGAAGATGCTTTCACTTCTTGCTCCTTTTTGTTTATTTTTCTCTACAGCAGTACAGAACATGTGGGGAACAAATCGCTGTGCTCTGAAACTAGAAAGAAGTTATGAGATTTCTGGGTAGTGAAGAAGAAAAATCAATCCAAGTATGCCCTTGTCAAAAACTAATATCCCGACACGGTCTTTTGGTCAAAACTAAATCCAAAAAGTTTCCACAATTGGTTTTGGGAACAATCTTCAGATTCATCACTGTTTCTTGCAGCTGCAAAGAGGTGAAGCGCGTCTCTAAGATTTGTTTTTACTCCATTTGATTGTGTACAATAAACTGTCGCGTGTTTTACTATTTATATGAAACAAGCTATTTTCTTCTCTTAGCTTGTTAAATCTCTCATTTACGCTGTAAATACAGTGCTAAATAAAACTTGTTATTACAGTCCAATACTGGCAGCAGAAGTTCCAGTTTATAACTACAAAAGCATAGTAATAAACTGTAAAACTAGCTGTTTACTGTTTATTACTCTAAGGGCCATGCTCCACATCGACGTAAAGCAGAAAAAATAGGCAGAAGCGTAAAATGGATTCAATGGTGTTCCTATGGAAAGTACCCGGATTTTTGGTTTCTGCCTTAAGTTTCGGTCGCGTTTTACGCTGATGTGCAGCATGGCCCTAAGACTAATAATTTTACAGTTTATTAGTGTAAAATTAAGAATTTTACAGCTTATTACAATAAAATTAGCTGTATTATACTGTAAAAACAACAGTATAATACTAGCAGTATAAGTTTACTATTGCGCGTTTTACAGTTAAAGTTCAAACTGTAAAACGCACAATAGTAAACTGTGAAACTTAGCAATTTTACAGTTTATTGCTGCAAAATTAGCTGTATTATTTTGTAAAAACAACATGTATTTTTTACAGTGTAAAGCGTGTTCAATAAACCATAAACCAGCAATTTTGAGCGCAAATAAGAAAAACGCATTTAGAGACAAAAATCAGACAGTTGAAAAACAGACAGGAAAGAGTTGAAGACATTTTATTAGACAACCGATAAACTTGGAAAATACATTTCGGTCAAGCATAAGGAATGTCTATTAAACTCCAAGGCTGGGGCTAACACAACGGAATAAATAGTAAAAAACAAGCATACGTGTAATAGTCCTGAAAATAGTCATCCCGTGCACTCAAACATTTCTTCAAGGGGGTACTTGTTTACGAAACACGTTTCGTAGTCCTCTGAAAATATGCTTTAAAGTTGAGAGGTAAAGTTTTTCTTTATGTTCTTTACTAACAGTATCCGCACGGTCATGACCGTGCAATAAATGTAAAGGAACTCAACTGAATAAATTTGAATTCACTCCAGCTCCCTGAAGTAAAATTACTGTGTTCTTAAATTGTACTCCAAGACCTTTTAAGTTCTTCGAAAAATCCTGTTAAAGTTCAAAACAATTTGCCAAATAAGCAAAAAAGCATTAAGTTAAGTAAGTAACCAGGTGATATTATATTAATTATTCAAATTTAGTCAATTTTCAAGGCTTAATTCCATACGCAAATTTAAACCACAATGTAACTTCAGGGACGAGAGAGCTGGAAAATGAATCTAGTGTCTCAGTTTTGCGTAGAGATTTGGGCCTTGAAAATTGACTAAATGTGAGTAATTAATATCTCCTGTTCTAATTAACGGAGACAAATGTGCCAAAACCGTTCTTTTTCAGAAAAAAACCCTTTCCAACGATGCATACCGTTATATGGTGGGGGAAAGCTTTCCCCTCTCAATTATGCCGGATACACCCAAAATGAGACACATTAGTTAATTTAAAAATAACTAATTCGAATTTTAAAATTCGGCCTTCGAGGTGCAGTTTACTGTGATACGTTCGAATTTTGTGCCAAGTTTCAGGTCTATAGGTGCTGTGGGGGTTTCTAGCCATCGGTTTTAAACAAACAGAGCCCGTCATGTTTATATATATAGATGTCCTCAAATCGACGCCCCATCACTCAACTTCGAAGCATATCTTCAGAAGAATACGAAACGTGTTTCCAGCGTTAGTACCCCTGCCGCAGTGTGGCATACTGGTCGAAAATCCACAAAACTCGCGCATTTGGAGATAGCATCTTTTATTTGGGCTCAAAATGCGGCAACTTTCTTTAACTGTGTCGAAATACTGCGACAATTTTGAATTTGTTAAGCCCTTAAAACCGGCAGAGCTCGGAATGGACCAAAGTCGCGATTTTTAAACCGAAAAGGTGTGACCATATTTTTTTTCCGCATATGTGGATCAATGCAGAGTGAAAATCGAGGGACCGGATGAGAAAACACAACTTTTGGTTACTGCATGGCCAATGTAGATACATTTTCTATGCGTTAGTCACAAAAAAACGTGATTTTCTGCTGGAAAACTGGGTTTCCACGGTCATTATATATCTTCCGAGAAAAGAACAAATATGGTTTAGATCTCTCCTGCTTCTTTTCGTTAATTTTTAAAAGTTCAAAGCGTGGAAACCCCCTACAGCACCAAAAAATCTCTCAAAATCCAAATTTAAGCTCTAGATCAGTGTTTGACAACCTTTTTGAGCTCATCGCCCCCTTCAAGACGCTGACTGACACCGATCGCCCCCTCCTTTCTTCCTCAAAAAAACCCAAAAGTTTGCTTAAGTGAAAATCGATATTTTAAAATATTAGTACCTAACTTTAATTTAAATCAAAATGTACGCAATATAATTGTATAACCAATCACTTTTAAACCTAAAAATATTAATAAATAAATAAATACCTTTAATTTATTTTTCTTTCACAAAGCGAAGTGATAAGCATTTGAAGGGTAAAATTTTTCTAAGATCATCGACATACTTTTCAAAAACCAGAAGTACATTTTTCAAGAAATTATTTTCCTTTCTACACTGGAGTCTAGTAGAATGAAAAATTATTGAAACTAGAAATTTGAAGGAAAATAAATTGAAAATCTGAAATTTTTTAAAATTTACAATAAATGACAAATATTTCCTTAGTTTCATTCGAGGTGCTAGGACTTCAATTCTCTCTCTCTCTCTCTCTTGACTTCAATTTGTTTCTTTCTAAACTTGTGATTACTTGTCTGAACTCTTAAAAACCGGTTTCGTACATGGTTACAGTTTCAATTTTCGCAACCCTTTTACTACCTTTTCTCTTCTAATTACCCATCGCCCCTTAAGAATTCACCGTTCCTTTGCGGAGCCAAATCCTTTGGTTGGGCCCAGTGCCGCCTCCAGGTTGGGAAACACTGCTCTAGATCCGAACATTTTCCGCGAGAATACGTCTGTATAACAGCGGTGAACGTTTTCTCGTGGAAAATGGTAGGATATAGAGCTTGAATTAAGATTTTGAGTGATTGTAGCCAATATGAATAGCAGAAGTGTTCATTTTTGTGCTTTTTGCGGAATGTCTTTTTTTGATCTCACACAATTAATACACAGAGCATTGTATTCTTCATTTCCATTCTTCATGAGCCTAACGATAACACGAAAACATTGTATTATTCCTTTACCAGGCGAAGAGACTTGGCTTCGCATTCGTCACGTAATATCCAACGATTCTATTAATCTGTTTTTGAAAAAAGAAGGTATATAATAGTCGTAGAAAATTTAAATACATTTACTGCCGTATGTTTTCCTGCTCGTTTTAAAATGGTATAATGGTATACAATTGCAAAAGTTTCTTTAATTAAATAGTAGGTAGTTTTTACGAAGCTTTTCTTAAAAACCGAGTAAAAGAGGTAGAAAAATTGAATATTGCATTGCTTAAAGTTACAATTCACCATTTTTCGAAATATTTCTTCATAATAAGTTTCCTGAAGATTAGAAATAAGATCTTAATCTTTCGTGAACTTCAGACAACTGGAAAGACGTACTCTTGACTTTGTCATCAATAACTGTTTGAAGCGTGTACTGCTAAAAAGTGAAAAAAAGTTTTTCTTTTGTACTTTTTGCTAGATGGATTTTAAAAGGTAAGACGCCATTCCGACAACTCCGACAGACGCCTTTCTGACAGCAATTGATGATGTGGCTCTAAAGAAAAGCAAACTCATATTCAGTAATGGTAGCGTCTTCCAACATGGCACACATGTATCAACAGTTTGTTTTTTAAGGGGCATGTATGAATGAGCAAAAATTTTGTTTTCCAGTAATTTCCTTTTTTCACATTATTTGCATTTTCTCTTTCTTTTTCTTTCCTTGCTATTTTAACCACTAGCCTGATTATCCCGAGTTATCTCGGGCTCGTATGAGTTGCAGGTAATTATTATCCCGAGAAAACTCCGGTGAAACTAATTGATTTTACGCCTATAAATAATTAAAAATTCAACTTGAAACCTACATATTTTATTTGTATTGCTTCATTTTATTGTATTTCAAAATTAAATTGAAAAAAAAATGTTCTTTTTTTTTTTTCTATTTTTTCCAAAAAAAAATTCGTAAGGGAAGTGGTTAAAGCTTCGTAAAACCAATTAAGAGGTCACTTAAAGTTTTATTACGCAAAAACTGCCTTAATGTTTTTAGTAACATGACTTTTTCATCACCATGAATGAGTTCGAGGGAGAAATTAACGGCAAAAATATGAGCACGTGTTTTTTTTTAAGATTATTTATCAGAATTATTTATACTGTTTGAAACAAATTTGAAGTTACAGTTAACTAAAAAAAAATATACATATTTATAAATTAGGAAAAGATTAAAAGAAAGAAAATCATCCAAAAATAATTCGCATTTTTTTTTGTAACACGACTAATTACTGTAATAACCTATCTTTGAACAAAATCATTCCTTATTGTCATTTGGCGCATTTTATTCAATTTATCTTTAGCAAAACTCTTATTTAACATCATAAAAAAAAACAAAAACAAAAAACAAAGAAACCAAATAAATTAACTCAATCGAATGGTCAACGTACAAAAGGTTTTTACAGAATTCATTATAAAAATCGGTTCATATTTGTGGTCAAGACAAATAAATGTCGGGGCAAAATAGAAGGTGGTCAATGACAAAAGTGTCACTTCATTATATGAAAAATTAGTAATACCGTACTTGAAAAAAGCGGTCGATTTAAGCGGGTGGTTAACTTTAGAGGTTTTTACCATATTTTGACTCATAGAACCAATTTTGAACATTAGTTCCATTTCTAAAAATGTGCATAAAAATGGAATGAATTTGAAATACGATACATAAAATGTGAATGTAGTCTGTAAAGAGTTGTTACATTTTGCTTCTGTGAGCTTCCTATTCAGAAACTTCCAGATCTTTTCTCAGTTTCGAAACTTGGTCTAAAATGCGAAACTTTTCACTGCATAAATAATAAAAAGAAAAAAAAAAAAGTCAGAACCATATTTCCGTATCTCTTTTCAAAAAGTTTTTTACTCACTTTTTAGCAGAGGCGAAATGAAACACATGTTGAGCAAGGCACTTGAAGTCGAAACTTCTAAAAGGTATATTACATCTGAATTTTGGAAATAAACCCACCGACTCTTTGTCAAAAAACTAATATCCTGGTACGTATGTTGCTCAAGAGAAGTTTCAAAAAGTTTTTGAAGTGCTGAAATCTTGACTCAGCCCAACTCATGTCGAATTCATGATTTCTCCTGAGAGAAACATTCTCTTGTAAAACGGTTGTTCAATAATTTATTATTTGTAAGATACTTAAAATTCCTATACTTCTTGAAATTTCTCGAACTGCTGGACAATTGGTGTACTTTAACATTACCTGTTAGCTGAGATTTTTTTTACGTCTCTACAAGTGTATTTTATGCATTAAAATCGTCAAAAATTACTCAAACGTATTTCACATTTTTTGTTTCAATAGAAATTTACACTGCACAAATGTTGTTTTTACAGTATAATACAGCTAATTTTACAGTAATAAACTAAAAAATACTCATTTTACTGTAGTAAACTAAAATGGCTAGTTTTAGTTTATTACCGTGTATTTTACAGTTTTAAACTGGAACTTCTGCTGTCAGTATTATACTGCTATTTTCGCATTGCAATACAGCTAAATTTTGCAGCAATAAACTATAAAATTGTTAACTTTACAGTAAGAAACTGCAAAATTGCTAGTTTTACAGTTTATTACTGTACATTTTACAGTTTTAAATTAGAACCTCGGCTGCCGGTATTATACTGTAAAAACAACACTTGCAGTGTAGTATGTTGTGAAAAGGGTAAAGAGCAGTAGTTCCTATAAATGAATTGTGCGTTGTAATTTCAGTTCCTCAGAACCAGACTAACGTAAGTTCATTTTCAGTAGAGGGGGAAAACGATTGCCGGATACATGCAAAGGATGGGACTCGCGCTCTTTCACGCTGCTAAATAATTGTGAAGGAATTTGTTTTATAGAATAGTGTTTTAATGAGTCGATGTAGAATAAGATTCTACATACAATGAAGCAAAAAAGTGAAAATGGCCATTTTTGGACTAACGTCGTTCTGGTTCTGAGATACAGATTTAAAGAGAGAAATTTTGATTTGTTGAGGAATCTAAGTAACAAGGAATGCATAACTTTGGTGACAAAAGCATAGTAAAATAAACTAGTCTCGCTACGTAAAAAGAAAAAAGACTTTTGCTGTTACTGCTAAATTAAACTACTGCAGTATTTCACTGTAATTATTGGACATGTATTTAATTTTTAGTAAATGAATTTAAAAAAATCATTTTATATGCGAATTATAGCAATAAAGCAGCTTTAAAAAGTCATAAAATATCTTCCAGGCAAACACACGGAATTTCGTGGTTATCAACATATTTAGTGTTGAAAGGGGCTCAAATGAGCCAATTTTCAAATTTTTTTGAACGGCTTTTTGAGTAAATCATTAATTTGATTTTGAAAGCCGTATGTATCTAATGATAATAATAAAGCCGTATGCATCTAATGATAATAATAAAGTCGTATGTATCTAATGATAATAATGAAACCGCATGTATCTAATGATAATAATAAAGTATAAAATAAAACTACCCATAAGAACTTTATATTGCCATCTCTGTTTACTAAAGAAAACGGTTTTTTTCATAAGAGAAATAATTCATAAAATCCGGAAGAAATGCAGTTTTCTAACCATAAAAATGTGTTCCTTCCCTTATTAACAAACTTAAGTAAATGCTCTAAAATGATGACTAAGTGATATAGGTTCTTATTTATTTTAAGAAATATTAATTTGAATAGGTCAGATATTTTTGAAATTGCGTCCACTTCAATTCAAAAGTCGATCTGTTCTTTTTCTTTTTCAAAACCCCCGTTTTTGTGCAGAAATTTAGTCGGAAGTAAGTGGAGATTTCCTTTTTTTCCTTTGCAATTTCTTTTGGGTGTTCTGTAAGCACACTAGTTGTAACCATTGTATTTTTACCTACCTGATTTGAAGTGGGATGGCTAAAATATATTTGAAAGTTCAAGAGCAAAGACTATCTCTCTTCTAGTTTATATCAATTATTCACGAACTGAATCGTTTCAATCAAACTATGGAAATCCTTTAAGTTCCAAGTAAAGTTCAAATTCAAGTTCAAGTTCCAAGTGCAGCATTGAAATGTGAAGAATTTTTTTAATTAATTTCACTAACTAATTAACTTCTTAGTGTATGACGGTAGCAATTGTATTTGCCGCAGAGACACACAAATAAATTAACCGATTAGTTTCTATGGGGTAAAAATAGTTCGTTTAACAGTTTACGTTATTGAATTGCTTAGCAAAATTAACTGCTGACATAACGCTAATATTTCAAATAAAAAAAAGATTGTGTAGCTACCATAAATTGTATGATTCTAGTAATGCTAGGTAAAATCTAACAGTGAAATAATATGAGAATAAAATGCAATTTAGACCTAATAAAAGCATCAGAAAAGAACTATGCGTCTGTTTAGCTGAAAATATTAAATAACACATTTCGTTTGTATAGGTAGATACGTTGCCAACCATCTCATGATTTTTTAAAAAACTAACTGAAAACTGAAATGAGAAAACTATAAGTCTTATAATAACTAAATCCGAAACACTTATTGCACAAACTTTTTGCCCCTGCAGTTATAAAAGAAAAAAGAAAAAATAATAAGGGTATCGCGAGTTTGGATTTAGTATGGCTTCTATAAACTTTTTTCTAAGAACGAAAAAGAATTCACTTATTGAACAAAACTTCCAAGTCGAAGAGGAAAACAAGATAACAAATTTCTGATACCAGAAAATGGAAAAAAAAAGGTGATTGTAAAAAAGAACTAATATCCTGACATCCTTGATCAAAGAGTAAATCAAAAAGTTTCCGCAACTGGTCTGCGAAACAATATGGGCTCAATCACAACTTCAATAATTGTAAAATGGGTGACTTTGTTTTCCACAAGAATTCTCATAAAATTACGTCCGTCTACAACAAATTGAAGTAAATGTGTTCCTTCATCTCAACCAATAAAAGTTTATACCTCTGAGACTTCTTTTGCTGCTTTTGAAGTTAGTTTCCAATCAATTTTTGTTTTTCTTGACTTGTGCGTAGCAGGTAATAAAAGTCTGGAGAGAAAATGGGCGAAGTTGTGGAAAGCAGAAATTATTATCTCTCTATGTTTATGAGTTGTTTTTATAAGTATGTATGATTCAAAAAATCCATTTTGATAAAAAATATACAATTGCATTTCCTTTTTAATTCATCCCAATGTGTATACTTTCAAAAATCTATTTATTTCAAGAAAATGGTACATCTATATTTTTTGTGGTTTAATGGTTGTGGTTTAAAGATATGTACTTTTTCTAGTTAAAGATAAAAATGAATACTTTACTCTCTGTATAGGCAACAGCCAGAAAATTAATGTTTTTTAAATGGTGATACATATACCTCTGGAAGTATGTTAAAATCTACGAGTGGTATGAGATTAACTATAAAAAATATACAAAATTTAATGGGCACACGCAACTATTCATTTGATAAAAGCTTGAATACATATTTGAATTGAGTAAGCTTGTGATCCTACATTTTAAACAAAAGTATTTTAGTTAATTTCTGATTTGGTATTGAAAGAAAACACCAAGAGCTGGCAGACATTGCTATGAAATACTTTCAAGGATTTGTAATAACTTATTTTTGAGAAAATGGGTTTTTCAAGTTCAACTTAAATGAAAAAACACCACAGAAACAATCTTACTGTTGTAGATGATTTATGGCTGTATTTAAATAAGCTGGAGTCTAACATTTAGGAACTTTTCTTACAAAAGTAAACACAGAGTCTATTTTCAGAGACTTTTTTTAATCGTACAAATTATTTATAAACAACATAAGACCAATGGCTCAGTGGCTTCGAACTTCCAAGCCGCAGTCCCGGGTTCGATTCCCGGGTTGGTCACGGTTGACTCAATATTTCGGCGGGTCTATAAAATGAGTACCAAGCCTAATTGAGAATTAAACCCTTGGGGCTCAAGTTCAGTTGACCATTTAAACTGGAACATTTGCCTTGCACCATAAAACCCTCGGTTTCAAAATGAGATGGGCACAGTGGGCGCTGATCCTCGTGTGATCTTGTGCCACTGAGTTTAGTTGAGATTTATAAAAATTGTTATCCCCCCCTCGGGAAATCTTCAATAAAATAAAATATCCTGATTTTTATTTAAATTAGCTATTTTAAACTAAGGAGGTCAATAACTAAACCTTTTATCCAA
>JAXGGA010010124.1:0-48337 GCA_038373865.1 Uloborus plumipes
GTTCAAGTCGTAGAACTGAATAAACAGGTATAGCTAAGATATCAAGCGTCTTGTTTTATTTAATAAGACGATGATATTGAATAGCGCCTACCTTGTTTCTTACCTTTCAGTGCTTTTTTGTAGTCGGGTTATAGTTTTTTAAACTTGTTATTATTTCTGACTTTTTGGAGCTTTTTTGTAGTCGGGTTACAGTTTTTTAAAACTTTTTTATTTTACTCCACTGTATATTAGCAAATGAATATACATTACAAAATTAAATGTGCATAACAAAAAATTATGAAAAGTTATTTGGGTAATTTTTATTGAGCAGTGTCAAAACTTCTCAGCCTTTCCAATTCCATCAAAGACCCGGAATCATGAGGGTTACTTAAAAGTTTCCGTGGGTCCAGATCGCTTATAACTAAACCCTCCAATGTCCTTACCCTACTTAATGTGACGTAAACTAGGTCCTTTGCAAAAATTCGTCTTCCAACGTCAATTACTGCCTCATTCAAAGTGCAACCTTGCAACTTGTTTACTGTGACACCCCAACACAAAATAAGAGGCAGCATTTTACGTACTTTTTTACCACTACCTCTCAAGCCATCATACTCATCCGAGCTAGGAATTATCCGAACAGTTTTATCAATGTTGTCTGCTTTTAACTAATTTCATGCTAAAATCTAGGTCAGCCTTAAACTGGAAATTCATTGTTGATTGCGACTTTTGTTTGAACTAAAACACACGTAGCTACGAAAATATCGGTTAAAATCGGTGCTTGTCTGGGAATAATCGATTTTTCCTCTTGTTAAATTCTAGTAAAAAGTAGCCTATGACACTCGAGACTCGAAAACGAATCGATTGGCACCTTATTCATCAAAATCGAATGAATAGTTTAGGAGCTACGGTGGAACATCCTTAACCACAAACATAGCCAGACTGCTAAAAACATAACCCTTCCTTTAGGTTTTGCCGTAGTCGGGTAAAAAGAATTGTTTTTAACTTGTGGTACATTTTCTAATTTTTTTCCACTAGTTTTATTTGTTACTTAAAGAGTATTTTCAATAAAGTTATACTTTTAAAACAATAAAAAACCCCTTCTTTTGCCAGTTAATGTCAATGAGATATATTTATATCAATGTGAATTTATGTAAATAATTATTTAAATACTTGATTACTAGTGTTGTGATTATTATTACACATTTATTGTACAAAAGTTATTGTGATAAAATGTCCAGTTTTTTCATGAATTTATTTTACATAGAAATAGTTCTGTTTAAATTTTTAATACTTGTTCCTTTAGATTCCAAGACTCAATGGTCGCTTAAAACAGCCTGTTTTAAAAACAGCAGTTACTCCTAACAAAAGAGGTAATATTTTATAGACTTCTCAGGGGTCTGTCCAGTGTTCTTCACAGGGTCCGTTTTTTGTGAAAAACTAAATTTTGTGAAAAATCAGATAATTTTGTGAAAATCAAACAATTATGAAAAAAAAAATTTTTTTCTTTTTTTTGAGTTTAATAAAAAATAAAAATAAATTTCATTTATTTTCCTCATTAAAAAGCGTATTAAACATCAAAAATGCGAAAAATCGTATTGATGTAGCGGATGCAAAGATATTGCAATTTTCAATGTATGGCATCAAAACGCAATATGAACAAATTTATTTTTGTAAAATTGTTTTACAATTGCATTTTAAAGGGCTATGGTAAACATATTATTAATGCCTATTTGGACAATTAATGCAAAAATAAAATGAAACTATCCATTCATCGTTTAACATTTAGATTTATAAAAGAACAGTTAATTTTGCTTTAAAAATTTTTAAATTATTATCTGAACAAAAAAGAAAGTGAATTTTCATTTATTTGCCTCTTAATAAAGAGTAATTAGCTTGAAAAATAAGTAAAATTCTATTTTTATATCGGATGCAGAAATGGCATTTTTCAAAATCATCAGAAGTATAAAAACGGTAAATAAATAATTTATTAAAGTCAAATAATTTTAGAATTACATTTCATCAGGTTTATATGATGAATGTCATCACCGACTTATTCGTTAAAAATTCAGAGGAAAAAATATTGTAGGGAGACATAGCAAAACAGACAATACCAGACTTCCAATATTAACAGATGAAAAAATACATTAATTTCTGAATATAACTAAAACACCACCCTTGTAAGCATCAAAAACCAGAAGCAATCCCATTTTTTCTCCAACCCTATCTATCTTTTTGCAGTTCTAAGTTCATTCAGCAGATAATTGCTATTATTGTTATTTCCTTTTTGTTTAAGTGGAGAGCAGGGAGAAAAATTCTTACTCAGCATTATCAGAGAAATCTATAACAGCAACATTGCAGCAAGCCACTTGGATTTGCATATGATAAAACAAACAAGCAGAACTATTAAAGCACAACAACTACCTTTTTTAAGTTGTTAATTTCTTATAAGAAACCAACAAAAAGTGCTACATTTTACATTTATCACTTGCAGGGAGCATTGCAGGCAGGAAGTGCCGACTTTTTTTCTGCAGAATTGGCGGATAAGCGATTAACTTCTTTAACTTCAGAAGAAGCCCAAAAATTATGGACTTATAGGCAGAAATATGCTATGGCTTTATTTTGATTTCAGATATGCTTTTTGAATGATTAATGTGTGAAATGTCCGTTTTGTTTGATCAGCATTTTGTGGAGGGTCCGGTTTGCTTGATCTGATTTTTGTGAAGGGTCCGTTTTGCTTGATCATATTTTGTGAAGGGTCCATTAACAGACCCGAATTTCCTCTGGCCAGACCCCTTCTTCTTTATTTGAAGTCTTTCTCTCTCTTTAATTATTTTTGCACTTAATTTAAATTGTATGTTGTAACATTATTATTGCTATTAGGGATGCACTGATAAGCAAATTGGCTGATTACTGATTAATCAGTTGGTGATAATAAGTCAATTATTATTTTTAATTGTTCTAAATTTCCCCATCACTGTTTTCCCTCTTTCTTTTATAATTTAGAAATAGTTACTTATTTATTTCAGAGAAGATTCGTTTTTCTCCATTTTTTTTCAATTTTCTCAAAATAATTTCAAAATTTTATCAAATTTCTTCAAACAAATTTTATATTTTTGTAAATAAAATTATATTTATGCAATAGACATGAAAATTATTTTGAAAATTTGTGGGAAGCTGTGGTGAGCTCTTTAATTTAGGGGTGTTCTTAATTTAAATTTATTTTTCAATTGTAAGTGGCTACTCAATTCAAGATTTTTATTCTTTGAAAATTAGAAGTTATTCAAAAGCTTTAAGCTAAGAAGAAAAGTATGGACACATGAAACATGTTGTAGTATTGTTTGTATCTGTATATTTATTAAAAATAGGAATTTTAAATTATTAAATCTTTTACATCACCTGGAGGATTTTTTTTTTTTTTTTGTATTTCATTCTTTGAATTATTGGTTTTTTTTTTACTCGCTACACTTTCATACTACATGGTATCCTTGAGTTTGTTCAAAATTATTTATTTCTTGTATACAAATTTATCCATCATAGTTTCTTGTTCGAGCATCCTTGAAGTTATTTTATTCAGATTATCTTTTTTGCCGATTGATCTCCAAAATTTGACAGATTATAAATAAAATAAAATATTCATGTTTTCGCATTCCAATTTAAAAGTCCGGGAATTTAACAAAGGGTTATCCAATCATATTCCAATCAGTTTTACGCATTGTATGAACTATTTATTTTGTCTTTATTATGTACACTTTAATACTTCATGTAAGGATTGCAGAAAAATACCTTTATATACTGTTAATAAAACTATTTATCATAGCTTCTTGGTGAAGGTATACTTTAAAAAATATTTTAGAAATATTTTCTTCAACGATTGATCGGCAACCTTTTCCATTATTACTAATTGCCAAAGTGGTTGATTATGGCCAATTAATTGGTATCGCCCATTAATCAGTGCATCCTTAATTACTGTATTCTATTATTTTCATTTTGAATTATTTTCATTGAGCATAACCTACATTAGTTTAACATTTATTTATTTGAGGCAGGGTATTTTGTTGCAAACAAAAGGAGCAATTTGGTGGAAAACCTCACTAAATGTTGATTTAGTTAAAAGCTTTTAAAGTAATTTTAATTATTTACTGTCAGATTCTTCTATGGCCTGGAATTCTGGAACTAAAATCTATGGAAGGACTCGAGGACAAGGTCCGACGCCAGCAGCTTCAACAGAAAGCCTTAATCATTCAGATACACTTCCCCGATCCCTTCAGCGAACAAGGAAAATGTCTGACCCCCCTTCCACACCAGACAGGACCCGTCGCTCGAAGCAAGTGGTTGCACCTCCAAAGTCTCCTGCCAAAACAAAAGCACCATCCACTTTGAAATCTCCTGGATCTCTATCAAACAATTTGTCTGCTGCACCATCAAATAGGGATTCTGTAAATAAATGTCAAAGTAAAGGTACATTATTATTAATTTGTCTACTTATTTATTATTATTTTTCTCCAACAACTATTTTTTAAGCATGTTTTAGCAACATACTTTACTTTCATTGCTGGAAGTCGGAAGCATACTAAATAAGATGAGCAAAAAGTATGCGATATTATCGATTGGTTTTTGTCACAAATGAATTTTTAAAAAGACATTGAATGTCTTCTGTGTGAGAAAAATATTGTTAAATTAATTAAGATCTGCCCAGTAAAGATTAAAGATAGTCAAATATAATATGTTAAATATTGATTTAACTTGCAATAAAATTTTAATTGACATTCAAACTTTCCTACAGTAGGAAATTTTTGTGAAATATAAAGGATTCCCTCAAAGTGACTCTTTTTTCTATTTGTCATTAAAGAGCATTTTCTATGGTCAGTTGTCTGTAAAAGTAACTATTTTTGAGGAATTTATTTTTTCAAACAAAAAATATTTTTACTGTGAGTTTCTCTTTCTTAATTTTTTAGGATATTTATTGTACATTAGGTTGAAAGATTGGTTTAAAAAATACATTAATTATGCCTTCTTATGTGTCCCCAATCATCAATATCTGTTTCCTTTTTCCCCTTTATTACTTTCATTCTTGACTCTTAAATTCGCACTGCATATATTATGTTGGTAATGATTGGTTTGCTTGCTAAATACTGTATTTTTCACTTTTAAACCCTGTTAAACCTTTTCACCTTTAAACTGTACAAGTACCTGAAAAATAGCTCTTAAAGAGCTTTCATTTTTGTATCACGAAATTCTCTAACTTTTGTTATTAAAGGATTACAATCATTCCTGGCATATGTGTACATTTTGTGTGATGTATGCTTGTTGAAACATTAAAAATCATTTGTTAATTATCAAATGTGATGTATAAAATTTGAAAACAAGTATTTTATAAGGGGAAATGAAACAAAAGCTTTGATTGTTTCATTCCTTAAATTTCATAATTTTTTTCCCCATTTTTTAATAGTTAATTTTTTTTTTTTTTCATCTTTAGAGGATATTACTCGAAGAAGGTCTACTGACAGCAGGTCAGAAGGCTCAAAATCACCTCATGCAGGCAGTGCACAATGGCAAAAAGTTCCATGGAATTTATCAGGCTCTGATCTTGACTTGGATCGCAGTAAGTCCGAAAACAACAGTATTCTCTCAGATACTAGCACTGAACCAAGCTCACACAGCTCACATTCTGGGCAAGGCAGGGGTGGACCATCTGATCAAAGTGGCCCTCAAATGCGCCTGAATCGAGCCTTTGCTCTGCGCCGGGCTCGCCTTGAAGCAGAAGGGAGCAAAAGACCAGGTAAAGAAAATCGCACCTCAGTTGGTGGACAACCAAAGATGCCTGCTAAAAAGGCCTCTTCTTCTTCACGACTATCTTCAAGTACTTCAACCTTGAGAGATGAAAGCAGTAGTGGCGGAAGCAGTGCCAGGATGAGTTATCGATTACCACCCAGTATGAACAAGTCCTTCTCTGGCAAACAAATGGTTCAGAATACCGATCCATTGAAGCGAAAAGTATGTTTTTGTTTCTTAAATTAATATTTTCTTTTAAAAAATGTAACAATTTCAATTTGTATTAATATGTAAACCATTTATTTTTAAAGATAAAATTTATTAGTCTTCTGTTCATTTGTATTAACATAGTTATCTGTGGCACTAGTTAAGAATTTTAAAAATGTTAAGGGATTTATAAGATAAACTAAACTAGTGCTGACGTCGAAATACTGTAAGCATGGAAGTTAAGGAATACCAGAAAATGTTTGCTATAAAAAAATCAAGAGGAGTATATAACAGTCTCGTGAAAATCCTTTTGGTAAAATATCTGCCAACGATATTTTGAAGTAAAAATGGTGTAACAATGTCTACGCTTTTAATTTTTATTTAATTGTCATAGCTGACTTATGGTTATTTAAAGTGTTATTCTTCTATAAGAATAGGTTCCAGAGTGAAAACATTAACACGTTTGTAACTCAAACTCATGTTAAAAATTAGCCGGGCATTGCAATTTCATTAATAGTCTTCTTTAGCACACAATAAACGTCTCTAAAAAATATCTAATTTCATCCCTCCCCTCTGAAGAAGGCAATTTTTTTAGTCCATAAAACATAATTGCTTTCTTATGTTTAGCTGTTTTTTTTTTGTGTGTGTGGATTTGTTTTACTTGTATGCAAGTGTGCACTCAGGAATTTTCTAGTGGCAGAACACTGACTTTGCTGTAGCAGACTGCAAAATTATAGATCACTTTGGCGGTTTGATATCTGCATGATGCATGACAATGCTGTAAAAACTGAGAAATAAATTTAAGAAGAAAAAAACGCTTTGTGTGAAAGGAATTAAATTTAGAGAAAAAAGCACACTAGAATAGCATTCTGGCACCAATGAAAACCTGCTAATATCAGAAAATTTGATGAAGTCTTTTTTTTTTTCATGCTTTTTAGCCTACTTTCCCGTTAAAAATAAAAGAGACGAAAAAAGCAGTAAAATTGGCTTAATGCATCTAAAAAATGTCGCCAAGTCCAAAAAATATCGCCAAATCCAAAAAATATTGCCAAGTAAAAAAAATATCGCCAAGTAAAAAAAAGTCAAAAAGAAACAAAAAAATTAAATAAATATCGAAAAATTAAAAATTTGAAAGTAGGGTATTGAGATGGGGAATTTGTGTGTCGGTCGGTCTGTCGGTCGGTCTGTCGGTCTGTCTGTCCCCCCCTAATAACTTTTGAATGAACATTCCGATTTGAACAAAATTTTTTTTGTTGGAAAGATCTCGGCGAGTACAGCTCATTCCCATATTTGATTTTTCGATTTGAACAATTTTTGGTTCAACTTTGAACCGTTCAAACAACCTGCCTCGCGATACTAACTTTTTAATGAACAGTCCGATTTGAACAAACTTTTTTTTGTTCGAAAGATCTTTTCAAGGATACTTCATTCCCGTATTTACATTTCCGATTTGAACAATTTTTCGTTCAACATTGAACAGTTCAAGCAACCTTTCCCCACCTAATAACTTTTAAGTGAACCGTCCGAATTGAATAAACTTTTTTTTGTTCGAAAGATCTTATCAAGAATACTTCATTCCCGTTTTTAAATTTCCGATTTGAACAATTTTTCGTTCAACATTGAACCGTTCAAACAAGCTCTCACCCCTAATAACTTTTGAGTGAACCGTCCGATTTAAACAAACTTTTTTTTGTTCGAAAGATCTCGGCAAGGATACTTCATCCCCGTTTTTAAATTTCCGATTTGAACAATTTTTCGTTCAACATTGAACCGTTCAAACAAGCTCTCACACCTAATAACTTTTGAATGAACAGTCCGATTTAAACAAACTTTTTTTTGTTCAAAAGATCTCGGCAAGGATGCTTCATTACCGTATTTAAATTTTCAATTTGAACATTTTTTTCGTTCAACATTGAACCGTTCAAACAACCTTTCCCCACCTAATAACTTTTAAGTGAACCGTCCGAATTGAATAAACTTTTTTTTGTTCGAAAGATCTCGGAGAGGCTCATTCCTATATTTCACTTTTCAATTTGAACCATTTTTCGTTCAATGATGAACCGTTCAGAAAAAATTTTAACATGAGCGCCTACGGAGAAATTTAAATTGAATGTTGATTCTGAACTTCAAGGCGGATTTCCTTCAAACTAACTTTGTAAGAAAATGGTTTTGATAAATAATGTATTGTAAAGTACTTTTCTGAATAATCTTCTGTGAGGACTCTGATTCCGACTCCGACTCCGCAAACATGGCGGAAATGCAGGCTCAGAAAAAATGACTGACTGGGCAGACGATTTTTTGTTTATTTATTTATTTGTTTTGTTTAATTTATTATTATTATTTTTTTTTATCAGACGATTTTTTTTTGTTAACAAAAATTTTTCATTCACGAGAGCATTTTATTCCTTATTTATATTTAACAACTGGCAACGGATTAAAAATGAAATTCAAGACATTTTATTAACGAACGAGTTTTTTTTCTTTGATAAAATGTGTTTTGAAGTTCTTTGTACTTTTATTTTATTTATGTATTTTTTTTCTTTTGAAAACGATTGTGGAATTTTTCTACGGAAGAACTATAACAGTTACATTCTTTAAAAGGTGCGACAAAACTTTATTGACTCGTTTATTTACTTTTTACGTGTCTATTTTATCTGATGAGAGGGGTATATTTTGCTTTCAGAAATCAGCTTTAAGTGCTATAAAGATATGTTTGACATAATTTTTAGTTTCAGATAATCAAGAGAATATTGATCAGATGCTACAATGCCGATGTCGATGTACGGGAAAGTTGGCTCGTTTAGTTCTTGACAGAACTTCTTGTTAATTTATTGAAATTTGCTACACATCAATCTGAATTCAATCTGTTTTGACACTTATACAAAAAAAAAAAAAATAAAGGTTTCATTTTGCTAAATTATAATTTAATATGGGAAAACATTTAGCGATATTAGTTTATCTTTCTAGTTCGGCATACAGAATGAAATTAGGAGGTGAATGCCTTTTCTTTTTAATGGCATACTGAAGCTAAAATAGTATTATTTTCGCTTTAAATTCGCAGAGATAAAACTGCAATCTCATATAAAATAGAAGAAACTACTTTTCTAAAAGAGATGTTCAAAAGTACTTATTTTAAAGCAGAAAGGAAAAAAAAAATTCTGACTTTTGAATTTTTTTTCGCAATATCTGAAAAGAAAAGTTTCTCATAACTTTTTTGTCATTTGCTATTATGGCATGTAATTAGCTATGCTTGTATGCCATTAGCTTTGATTTAATATATTAGCATGAATTGGCTGTTCATATGTTGCTCTTAGGGGTGGGGGGGTCCCCCTCTTTCAATGTGGATTTAAGGATATATATAAATGCATACCCAACCCAGTCTCCTTTCCCGCACTTCCTGTCTGCAAAATGCTTCTTTTTGTCTTCAATATATGCTCATACTCAGTACTTATGTTTTTTTTAAGGAGTTATTATGAAAAGTAGATTTACTATTTTTCATTGATTCCAAAACATAAGTGAAAGCTCTTTCTTCTCACTTTTGCTTACACATAAAGAAATCCTTACTTTTCTTGTACTCTAGCTGATCGTAATATTGTTTTCTTTGTCATTTAGGTTAACATTATTGTGAACAAATTTGTAACTTTTCAAAAGTGTTCTTATCAGGCTTTAATAATATCTTTTATTCTTTTATGCCTATTAGAATTATACAGTTTATTTTGTTGAAGCTCTTAATATAATGTAGTGTAGTTAGACAAAAGTATAATTTTAGCTTATTTTCTTTTGCAATATGAGAGGCAATTTTTGCTACCACTATTTCAAATATTTTAGTTTTTGAAATTAACCTTTTTTTGTTAAGATAATAAAATGCACAAAAAATTATACTCGTACACAAAGTTTCAGAAGTGATGCCTTTTATGCATCTTGTCTACTTTGCTTGGAAGAAAAAAAACTGTAAATTCAACATTCTTATTAACAAAAGAATAATTCAATGATTAAAATAATAAAACTAAATAATTACTGAATTGATACTATATTGTGAATAAACTTGTAGAAGACTAATAATTTCAAAACTATCGTGAATGTTTGTCAATGTCTTAGTAAGAGGTTATTTAGTAAGAGTGAAAGTACTAACAAAGGAAATGTTGTGTGTTTGTTTTCCCATGTGTTGAATGTAAATTTTCTTGCCTTCTACTATTTCTTCATCTTCCTTTATGCATTTTAATCTTCCTTTTAACTATAACTGTGCTTATTCTCTCTTTCTTGCTAACTATCCCTGGAATGTAACCTGTCTTCCAGAATGAGATGAAAGGTGGTCATAGGCGCATCGAAAGTGACCCGGGTAAAGGTATCCCTATCTGGAAAACTGATCTACGTCCAGTTACAGGTTCTGATCAGGAAGAGAAAGGGGCAGGGAAATCCATATCTTTGGATGCACCTCTGGAAGAATCTCGTTTACAAACCTTCCACCGATCTGTTTCTTGTAGTATTGTTAATGAAACTGATGTGCCAAAAATGAAAGTGTATCATCGCAGTACAACTCACCGCGACTTTCCAGCAGCTTTGATTAAAAATTTAGATTCTTTAATGTCTGGTTCACAGGTATATAGTGAATTTTCAATGAATACATTTTATAAGCAAAAATAATAAATGTTCATAGTGTGTTGCGTTGACTATCTATGTAGAATATTAAATAAACCTCCCAAATGCTTTATATCAGTGGTTCTCAAGGGGGGCTATACCGCCCCCCGGTGGGCGGTGAGAAGATGTTGAGGGGCGGTGGACATATTTTGGGCGGCAGGGGGGCGGTGGACATATTTTGGGTGGTAAGGGGGCGGTGGGTATATTTTGAAATTGGCTTGAGAGGACATGTTTTGGTCGGCAAACGTAGGAAAGTCTTTTCTCAAAAATCAGAAAGGAGAGTTTTACAATTTATTTTCTGAGGGTAGCATCAGAATCCTGATCATTCTTCTAACATCATCAAAGATAGCCCAAAACTCGCCAATATCATTTAATTTTCAAAAACGTTTTTTTGGTTCCTTCGCCACTTTCATAGCGTAACTATCTAAAGTAGCTTAAAATTGTGTTTTATTGATGTCCATTTGAAAATTGTTCGAATAAGAGTCCTAAATCTTTTACCCCTCGTTGCTCACCTAGACTAGACAGCCAAAAAAAAAAAAAAGCTTAAAATTGCATTTTGAAAACTTCACTTTTTTAAAAAAGTTCTAGGGTAATGATCCAGAACCACTAACCTTTTTCTGTAACATAACCACAAATAGCTTAAAATTTCGTTTTTAGACATTTCTGTCGAAAAGCTATAGAAACCTTCATTCTAAAAGACGGACTAACGATTTTTTTAAAAAAATGATTACGGGAGGGAATCTCGAACTACCTGCCTACTCTTTCTCCAATCATAACAAAACATAGCCTAAAATTGTGTTTCTGGGAAGTCGGTTTTTAAATATTTTTAGAAGAGAGCCACCATACATAACCACCTTTCTGTGTTGTTAGAGCATCGCCCTAACTATATTAAAGGTAGCTAGCAGTTGCGTTTCAGACTTCGTTTTTAAAACAAGCTCTATCTTTACTCTGATGTCGCCAGAGGCCTATTCTAATAGCGTTATTAGGACTTGTAACTTTTGGCACTTATGTAACCTTCAATGCAATAAATTACTCAAAAAGAGTTTCTCTGTATTGAACTTACCTTGTACAGTGAGCTCTCACTTATGCGCCGGCCCAAGGGACCAACAGAAAAAGGCGCATAATTGAGAGAGACGCATAAGTGAACAAGCCTATTTAAAGGTCTAAAACTTAACATTTGTTCTAATGAGAGCATGAATAAGAATGTTTCTATAGGAAAGGAACATATTACTGCGGTTTGGCAGTAACTGTAATATAACTACAAGGATAAAGATAAAACAAAAATTGCAGCGTACCTAATCACAAACTGTCTCCTTTAAAATGATCCATAATAGATAATTGTCCCTTTCCGAACTCTAATTGGTGAGAAAAAAAATGCCTTCCGTGAGCAATAAAGGCGAAATGTTAAATAAGAAAGTGAAGAAACGTGCTCATTTTTTAAAGAAAATTAATTATTTTTTTAGATTTAACGAAAAATTCGGTGTACAAGTGAATTACTTATTTTTAGAGCTGCGCACACACGAATGATATTATCATTATTTTTCTATGGAATGTACTGGTGCCTTTGAAAATCGTCGTATAAGTGAAAAAGGCGCATAAATGAGGCGGTGTATAAGTGAGAGTTGACTGTGATTTGTAAATTTAACTTATTTCTTTTTCCACTTCCAAATAAAACTTGATTTATGATTTTTAAGGATGACAGGTACGGGTGATAGTTTCAGGTCTTTGTCCTGCCTGGGGAAAATCTGGCTTTGTTATTGCTCATTCGCTCTGAAATGCTATATATGTAATAAATGAGGGATGCGTATTGCATAGTTGTAAGTAAATAAGAACAACACAGTGTGGGATCGGACTGTTTGGGAAACTATTTGAAAGCAGTGAATTCTTTCAAAATATGTTGGTTTTCAAATGAAAATGTTGAAAACAACGCTTTTTTATTGCAAGCCGTTTTGTTCTTATTTACGTTCAAAATAGGACACTAATTTAATAGAATCATTCTAGGCACTTGGTTGATTTTTTGAGACAGTTTTTTTAGAGGAAAAAAAAATTCCCGCTCAAAAAAAAAAAAAATCTTATTAAGAATAAAAAACTTTTGAAGCACAAGTTTTTTTTTAAATTCTAAAGCCCTTTTTCAACTATCTCGTTGGACAAAATTATAGAGGTAAACCGATTAAGATAACTACTTTACCTCCTTCCCCTCTTCCAGTTTCACACCCGTCCGCAAAGGGGCATTGAAAATATTTTCAGTCCTAAAGGGGGCGGTAGCTGTAAAAAGGTTGAGAACCACTGCTCTATATTTTTATTTATCTATTCAATTTCATTTTGAATATTAAAACAAAGTTACTATAGACTCACTTTAGTTTTTCATTCGAAAAACGTGCATCTTTATAAAAGTATTCAATTTAAGATGATATTTAATAAGGTGTAGATGTATTCTTACTATAGGTAAGCCGGGCGAGATGACGGGTCAACTGGAAGCGGAAACAGACCACTTCATTTTGAAATAGGTTAAATCTGCAGGAATGCGTAGGCAGTGAAGTCGTTTTGTTGGATTAGTGAGAACACATTTATTTCCGCTTCCAGTCGCCCTGACATCTCTTTGTGGTTTAATGTTACATCTGATTCCTTCTTATGTTACAAAGAACAGTAAGAGCTTGAACTACTGAACAAGCAATCTAAGTAATAGTTGTAAAATTTATCATTGCTTTCATTCTTTACACTGGCTCAGGTTCTGTATATTCATTTGTTCAGTAGTTCAATTGTTTTTTCATTTCTTAATTCATTTGTATTTGTTTATTAATTGACAATTTCTTTGTTTATTTTTATTTGTGAAATTACTTTTATCATTAAACATTTAGTGCTTTACTATCACAAAGTAAAAGTGAACTTTAGTAAATTGAGTGTTCTCCTCCCACATTTTTTTAATGAAATTCCCATT
Source organism: Uloborus plumipes (assembly GCA_038373865.1). Lineage (NCBI taxonomy): Eukaryota > Metazoa > Arthropoda > Arachnida > Araneae > Uloboridae > Uloborus > Uloborus plumipes. The sequence continues at coordinate 13,535 of JAXGGA010010124.1, forward strand.
AATTTTCGCATGAATTGTCTTATTGTAGCAAAATTCAAATGCATATTCTTCACTTCAATAACAGTCAGTTGATTACAGAATGACAGTTTTTTTTTTTTTTTTTAATTAATGGAGAAAATTATGACATGATTGTTTTGATGCAGTTTTTTGTAGGTGAAATATTAGAGTTGTTATACCCTTTTTTTAGTTTCTAAACATACTGTATACAATAATAAACATACTTTTAATCATCAGCAATAAGTTACCACCATTAAACCAGAACTGATGTGGAACTGCATGCAATATACTGACAGTCTGGTTATAATATCCAGAAGCTGCAGTTTCGTCCTCGTTGCAACCTTGTCAGTCTGGAATAGTCAATATCTGAGCTTGAGACAGAGGTCTTCTCATTGAAGCTGTTTACTATCAAACTGATAGCTAAAATTAAGTTTACACACCTGTAAAAATCTGTAAGCAATGATGCAGTTCAACTTATAAATTGGAGGTAAAAGCTTAGATAATAAGTAGTATGCTACCACCCTTAAGCCAGGGCTAAGGCATCTACTATATGTGATATCAACATCCCGGTTATGATATCCATAATTCCTTGTTATGAACTTATCGTCATTTCGTCCTTGTTATGAACTAATCAGTCTGGAATAGTCAATAACCAATCATGAGGCAAATGTCCTCTGATTAATGCCTCTAACATTCAAAATGATATGCCAAGAAAAGAAAAAAAAAGCATCATTAATTGTAAAGATTGCTCTGAATTATACTAATTAAAATGAAAGCATCGTGCATTGACTTAAAAAAAAAGGAATATTTTGTCCTTTTGAGATGGCAATACATTGATGTGAAGTCAACAATAAGCATATGGGGCTATTCATACATACACTCTACATCTCAAGAATCAAATATGGATTTTTAATATTTATTTATTTATTTATTTTCTTCTTTTTGTTTTCATATTTTCCTAGTTAGACTTTTTTATAGTGTCTAATAAGATATTTTTGCCCTAAATAATTCGTTATTTTTAAAAATATTTAATATTACACTGTTGAATACATTAGTTGCCTATTTTTCATTTTGGCCTTTTTATATCATTGTTTGTTTGTTCCTGAAGCTGTTATAAGACATACTATGTAACAAGAATTTTAGCTTGAAAAATCTGTTTTTCAATTAATCAAATGAAGTAAAATGTATTATCACAATCACATTTATTTTTTCCAAATCTTTATAGTGTTCTAATTTAATTTGCAGATTGTTTCTAGTCATAATATGGATGATTACCAGTGTAGAGGCTCTAGCAAAGAAATAACTGTAAGTTTATTTCTGCAGTGTTTTATTAATATAACTAATGTTTGAAAAAAAAAAAAGACTTTTGCATTGTTGTATCTTCATATTTTTTCTCTATAGGCTTTAGATTCTCTAGTCATATCTGCCATACACCAATTGGCATCAAAACTCTGGTCAAATTCTAAAGAATTATTGGAAAGAGAAAGGTAAATGTTTCACCAATTAATAATTGTTTGTCAGTAAATTAAACTTTTTTTGAAATGACTATATTTGGAGTTTAGTATTATATTTATAATACTCCATATTTATAAGTTTAGCACTACTATTCAGCAGCTGGTTATTTAAAATTGTAAAGAACAAATATGAAATAGGTCCTGAGCAAGTTTTAAGTTCCTAAGGTGTTATCCTTTATTTATTTATCATTTTAAAGAATATTTTATGTTTTTAAAATTGAATTACGTAGGTAATGTGAATGAGTTTGTGTGTGTAATAGGATTAGTAGTAGGAAGTAAAAAAGTGTTTTGATCTTTGTTAAATAAAGAGCTGAAATCAAGAATAAATATCAATTTTCAATACTAATATACATTAAGGATAAACTCATGAGCCAGATACTGAAATGGAGCCTTACAAATGTGTAATGAGAAGAATTTTTAGTTTCACTTTTTGTCAGATAGTTTAAAATATAATATTTACTGCAAATTTCTGGAAATTTTTTTTATTCTAAATAACGATTAAATATTTCTTATTGTTATTTATATTGGGTTTTTGTGCTTTTTTTACAAACAGGCATCCAAAAGTTATAATTTTAAGATGGAGGAATTTTTCAATTTACAGAATGAAAATCTGAATTTTTCCTTGTCATGAAATGCAAGCATGCACACATACCTATTTCTCATAAGAAGAGAAATTATGTATCATTTAAAAACAGTAACTACAATTTTGCAACACCTTCTCTAACAGCCAAATGTCAGTCAAAACTTGCCAATGTCCCGTGACCTCCTGTCAGGACAGTTATGTACTTGCCCCATGGTTTATAAAAGTTCAAAATAGCAAGTACATTAGAAAATTTCACTTGTATTTCTCATCAATGTTACAAATAGTTTTCAGTCTTATGAGCGGTGTACCATTTTGCAGGAAAAAATGTCCAAAAGGTAGCGACACTTGGTTAATGATTGATGAAGTCCTGCCACAGGGTCCTGTCTCTGGAACACCAGAAGATGGGGACTTTACTAAAGATCTGTCCAGTATTTTGAAAAATTTGAAACGGGTTGAACAAGGCATAGATGGTTTGTATGATTTTTTTTTTTTTACTACTATTGTTGTTTATTATATTTGTGGAAAAGGTTCTTATAGTTTTCCAGCAAAAGGCATGGAAATTGTCATGTGACCAAATTGGAACAATTCCACCTTAATGAATATAGCAAGGGAGAAGGGAAAATAAAGATAAGATTTTGATGCACTTTTTTGTAATGTCACTCGGGTCTTATTTGTTTATTGTCTTCACTAAGTTAGAAATAAGTGAGCACAAAAAGAGTTTCTGTGGAAACAAACAAAGAGAAAAGAAAATATTTCATTTCATTCTGAGTTGTCAACAGAAAAATCTTTCCCTGCTGTCCCTGCAAACTAATAGATGCTTCCATTTTCACCTGTAAACTGGATATTCACCTTTCCATCTTAGTGGTGGTCAAACAGTTTGCCATCTTGCTTTAAACTACTATGTTTCGGTCATTTTTTTTATTATCTACAATTTTTGTAGTAAAACATTTATATTTATTTTCTTTAATTTCGTTCCTATTTTTTCATTTTATCGACAAATGATTGCATTTCCCTAAAAAAAAGGGAGAAGCAAATTATTTGAATTATTTTGACTAGAATATTTTTGGAAACAGTAAAAAGTAATATAAATATTTAGAAGTATGCAAGTATTAAAGCAGCAAGTATTTTATCAGTGTAAATAATAGCTAAAAATGTTAATTTTCTCTTTTAGTGTTGTCCTCCATTCTTGAAAATGGTCGTGATCCAGAACCTGGTGTTGAAGCAAAAACACCTTTGCCACAGAATTTTTTTGTTGTGAATATGTGATGCCAGTTATTAAGATATTGCTTGACATTCTTGTGTATTCTGAGAACAAAACACACATTCATGAAAAATGTTACAAAAGCTTCTATCCTTAGTTTTCTTTTTTATCTAAAGATGTATAATTCATTCAATTATGAAAAAGAATTAGGATCGTTTTACATGTTTTTAATGTTTTAAAGTTTCTGTATTGTACAGAAAAAACTAAACTCAGTGGAGCAACAGCCCATAAGGGTGAGATCCTACTGTGCCGATCTCAGTTTTCAAGACCAAGGGCTTTGGGGTGCAAGCAGATGTTCCTGTCAAGTGGTCAGCCTAACGTGGAACCTCCAGGGTTTAGTTTCCCAATCACGCTTGGAACTTATTTCATTCACCCACTGAAGGAACAAAAGGCTTTTGACCATGCCTGAAACGGGAATCGAACCCGCATCTGCAGTATGGAAGCGCGAAGCACTACCATTAGGCTTTGTATGGTACAGAAACTTGATTTTATTGAGATATAATGGTGTGTGTTTTGCATCAGGCTGGGAACTTCCAAATTTTGTTGAAAAGTAAATTCTGAGAAATATTTTGAAAAATTAAGTTTATGTTTTTGACCAGGTTGGGAACTTTTTGCAATGAAATGGCACATTAAGTTTGGCAGTTGAGTAAAATATTGTATGAGCAGAATCTTAAGAGATACTGTTCTGTATTTGTTATACAATTTTTTTGAAGAAACACTCAAAAACTGCTGTAAATATACTTTATATGATATAAATCTGAAAATAACACTAATAAATCTGAATTGCAATTGTACTAATTGAACATATTTATATTCCCCTAATGAAATTAATTGCAATTGTATGATTATAATAAATACCTTTGTGCTGAAAAGTAAAGATAAAATACAACAAATGCAATAAATTGCTGACATGTTTTGGAGTTATAAGGAACTTCTTTTTCAATGAAAAAAGATGGCTTATGGATGAAAAGACTTTCGATAAAACTAGTGAGGCAGATTAACAAACATCAAACAACCTGTAGAAAAATTATAAACCCTCAAAGATTTATTGCAGATATGTATATTTTAATGTATTTTATCTTTACTCACTTATAAACTTAACTAGCACTGGGGTTAGTAGATAATTGGTAGTGGAGTTTAAAAACTCTCTCAAAGTCTGTATGCAGCTTTCAGCTTTAAGTTCCCCATCCATAGTATGGACAATAAAATTTGAAGTCAGATAAATTTAAAACTGCCGACTGAAATTTGAATGAGCTATGCATATGATATGAAATTTTTTGCCCAGCCACTACATCTCAAAGCATTGATGGATTGATTGCTTTGAAAAAAAGTCTTACCACTAAAAATAAAGACTTGGAGAATTATAACCATTGGTAGATTATACCAAAAAGAAACTTCTTGAGAAACCAGAGACTAAGGCAGGGATTCAAGTGAAACAGCACTGCGATCGCTTCAAATTGCAATCGCTACTGGAAGTGAATTACATTATCATCAACTTAACTTGGCATGACGTCACTACGGGTGGAGCCAATAAGAGCTCACAAGCACTCAGCGATCTCCTCTTATTCGCCAAGTAGGCTGTGACGTTTTATCTAGCTCGTTTTTCATAGGCAAACGTCACGCTGACGTCACGATGTTTTTATCAAGAAACGTTCTAATGTAATTCATTTCCAGTAGCGATTGTAATTTGCGATGGCCTGTTTCACTTGAATCCCTGCCTATGTTGTGTAAACATAAAAAATGGTTTCCTCTTTAAAATATTTTCATTAGAATAACATTAAATATCTCTTTTTAAAATATTTAAGTTTAAATGACTATTTTTGCTCTAAGCTTTATGGGAAAACATATATCGTAATTAATGAGTAAGGTTAAATATATTTTTCATAATAAAAATTTATCCACATTACCTTGTTTATAAACATTCATTTTTTTGTTTCTAATTTTTGTGTAAGTTCAATGCATATGCCCCCTTCTCAATTCTTCTACCGCACAAAATGTTTAGGTACACAAATTTCTCCTACTATTAAATTGAATCCCCCCCCCCTTGTTTTTAACTATCATTTTGTTTTACTTCATTTATTTATTAAGTAATCCTATTATTAAACGGCAATCTATTTGTTGTTTTAGAGAATATTGAATAGTTAAAAGGTTAGAAAAAAATTCTTTCTCAGTTGTCAAACATTTTTGTGTAAGTTCAATGCATATGCCCCCTTCTCAATTTTTCTACCGCACAAAATGTTTAGGTACACAAATTTCTCCTACTATTAAATTGAAGCCCCCCCCCCTTGTTTTTAACTATCATTTTGTTTTACCTCATTTATTTATTAAGTAATCCTATTATTAAACAGCAATCTATTTGTTGTTTTAGAGAATATTGAATAGTTAAGGTTAGAAAAAAATTCTTTCTCAGTTGTCAAAACATAAATTTATAATTATAGTGAGTAATTTTTAAAGCTATTTATTTGATAGTTCTAATTTTAACCTTTTATTTCTTTTTTCTTTTTTAATTTATAGCGGTTTTTTTTTTCCTATCTTTAAAAGCTTTCTTTTTTTTTTTTTTTTGAATGTAATAAGTATTTTTGTAATAATTTAAAAAATGTTTTTGCTAGACGTATAATTTCAGGGTAACAGTTTTTCATGAATGAGTTTACCATGATTGTTTATTGTACTGGTGATAATATTGAAAATAATGCTCGATAATAATGGGAGTACTCTAAATGTAATTGTAAAATATTTGTTTTAAAAATATATTCTGGATTAATCTCAAAGTTAACTGTTATTTGAGATTATAGCTTGCTTTTCATATTTTTCAACGTTATATGTAGTTTTTGCTTCAATGATAACTGGTATTCTCAAGAATTTCTTCCTGATTGATTTCGAAAATTAAATTATTTACTGGTGTTTGAAATTTCAGATTTAGTGTAATCATATGAAAATCTGCAAACTGTTGGGATTAATATTTTTAAATTTTACAATTTTTCCTATAGCCTGTTAATTTTTATATGTGTGGTGGGAAAAGCTGTGTGTGTGTGTATGTGTGTATTTATATATAGATGCGCACACACACATTGATATTTAAGTTATCTTTAAATTGCACTTACATTTGGGTGACTTTTTCAGTGTATCACACAAGCATTTTTTCTTGAAATTAAATTGATGTTTCATTAGAAAAGCATAAGGTATATTTTACATTAATAAGCTTCTTGTGTTTCATAAATGAATGTGTTAATTGATAAAACCATGCATTAATTCATTAGTTTTATTGTATCTGTATTTATTATTTAACCATAGAACAAGTTTTAGTCAAAGTTTTATGTTATGTGTGGTGCTGTCAGTTTAAACAAAGATTCTCTCTAAAATATATTTTTAAAAATTTTGTTGAATCATTATTTATTTTTTAAAAAAATCCTTTCAAACTTGATATTTTTGTTGTTTTTGTTCCCTGATAAATTTTATGTGCTGAAAATGCTCAATACTTCATTTCTACTTAAGTTAAATATTTAAAGTCATTAGCTGTTCATTATTATTAGTTCTTTATTTGAAAGCCTTAATTCAGTTGTCAACTTTCATCACGTTATTATGATTCTTTTTATAGTATATGAAAAGTGGTATGATTGAACGCACAGAAAGTTAAAATTCATTATTAAAAAAAAGTCTCAAAATTTTATGATGATATATATATATATATATATATATATATATATATATATATACAGGATGTCCCAGTTAAATGTTTGAGAACTTCTAGGAGGGCTATAGGCTGCATCCTGACGACTCGAAACTAATATAGCAATTGGGGGTCGGAAATACTTTCCTTAAGTTGTGATGTACACAGAAGTGTACCATAAAGAAGAGAGACCGTAAGTGAAAATCATTTTAATAATACATATACAAAGGCAAATGTACATGGATTGAAGTATGTGTTCGAAGTTTTTCTAACCGGCTACAATGTGCACCTCACATCTTTGTAGCTGGGAGCTCCAAACAGTCTGGAATACTCCCAGTTTAGTCAAATTGTATCGCATTGAGAAAGCATTTCCAACCCCTCATTGCCATATGATTTCGAGTCGTTAGGATGCACCCTACACCTCCTAAAAGTTCTGAAATACTTAACTGGAATATATATAAATAAATGATATTAGTTGTTATTTAGTTTAAGTTCCATTTGCACGTGGCAACTGTTAATGTTTGCAATATTTATAACGTCACTGTTTTTCATTGCTATATATTCCCAATATTAAAGCAATATTAAATGCTTTTGTAAGTTTTAATAGTTTTACCACTACATGAGAACTAAAATATTTTTTATTTACGTAATGTAAAAAGTCAAGTAACATTCCCTTTAAGTTGTATGATGAATGTAACATTGCTTTTGTGAACTTGTGATTATCGTCAATGCAGCTGTTGTAAGATAATTTATGAAATTATTTATGAACTGTGATAGTTAAGGTGACACAATGTTTTTAAATTTTCTTGAAATAAAGAATCTGTTATGTTTTGTTTTAAAATGAATGTTCAAATCTAATGCATCATGCAGAGAATGAAAACGTAAGTACATAGGTTGAGCAATATATTGATACAGCGTCATTCTAAACCCATTTTATGCCCAATTTAAAATTTATATATATATGTGTATATATATATATATATATATATATATATATATATATATATATATATATATATGTTTTTTTTTTTTTTTTTTTTTTGTGTGTGTGTTAGTGTTTCCCCTGGACATTTTTAAGAAAATGCTGCCCCAAGCTTCCTACGAGGCCATCTTTAATTTTCCCTATCCACTTTTTTGCACATCTCAGTGCACCTCCTGGACCATTTGAAGTGTATCAATACTTGATTACAAAAAAAAAGTCTTCTTTCTCACAAGGGTAAAATTTCATGCCAGCCTGGCCTTGAAATATAACTCCCTTGATTCCCTTAAACATTAGAGTGGCCTATTAAGATTGAACTGTAAAGCTTTCTACTTTTTAACAGGAAACTTATTTCAAGAAAACACCTTTTAATTGAATTGAAAAGCCTTTTTATCTGGAAACACCCTTACTCGTTTTGTGATATACGGCAGGACTTAATTTGCATGTGAGCTCACGGTAGCTCAGCTCCTGCACTTTTTGGAAGACTATGAAGCTCTTGCCTTTTTTTTTTCTTTCTTGTTAGATATTATTCCTTGATCTAGAGGAAACACTGCATGAGATTGGCTTTTTTTGACAGATGATTGTATGTGATTAAGGTTTGAATATGGTTTTCAGCATGTCCCCACCACGGCTGGTATATACACGGCATGATTTGGAAGTTCAGTTCTCACTCTGCACAGTAAATCAGGCTGTATATTGGTAGTAATGTATTGAATATTGGTGTCTAAGTGCTGAATTGTTTGGTTTATTGGTGTAGACAAATGATTTAACACAAAGGTAGAGAAAATAATCTGGGGTGTGTCAAATCACATGAACAAGGTGGCTATTTTATAGGTTCATTTGGTGAAATTAATAATGTGTCAAGTTTTTGTTTTTTCTGTAAATTGTCATAAAACAGCCATGGTGGACACATGCCACCACAGCTAACATAAAGACATATTTATGCATTAATAGCATAAAATTATCTGTCAAACAAGTCGGATTTATTGATATTGAAAATATTTTTCTGCCGTTAAGTTCACTGCTGTGTAAATTATTAGAAAGATAAAATTTAAGAGCTTTAGTTGTATTAACTTTTTAATGTTTTTATTTTATTTTGCTCCTCGTTTCTGACTTGACTGACATACTCTCTCCGCAGTGCTTGATCTGGGGGGAACAATTTCTTGGAGGGGGGGGGGGGGGCAATTTGCAATATTTCTGTGTTTTTTCTTTGAAACTCAATCTAAAAACTTTAACCACCTTGCAGTTCTTGACAAGATATCTCGTCCATACCTGCCAACTTATACGTTTTGGCCGTACAATGTACGTCTTTTTGCCATATTGTACCATCATACGATAAAGGTGAAAAATCGTACGTTTTTACAGATTTTTCATGAATTCCAAAGGATTTTTTTTTTTTTTTCACATAACTAAATTTCAACTACTAAGCTTCTTAAAAATTCAAATCTGAACTTCGTCATATTTCAGCACTGAGCGCGTACTTCGCGGAAAACTGGATCGCGTGGTTGCGACTGCAATCCTTTTGCATCGTGCAAATATTATACTCTTTGCGAAAATTTAATTTTACATTAACATATGCTATCTTAGGTTATCACATTCAATTATTTATTTTAATAATGTATAAATTTGTTCCTCCCCATTTTACATGCTCACATTTTACCCGCGATGCACGTAAATAGCTTCATTTTTTTGCCATTTCAATCTCCAATCTTGTCAATGTTTTAATATATTTGATGGTTGGAAGTTATTTTGACATATTGCAATGCTAAATGAACTTATTGGATTTTATTTATTTTTATAATAAGTAAATAAATTTATTTAAAAAAAGCATCTATAGTCAACAAAAAATTACTTCCTGTGTTGATTTCAGTCCTTTTGCATCTTGAAAGTGTTTTAATGTTTTTGCTAATTAGAAGGTATTTTAACATGACTACTGAAGACTACTTTATTTTATTTCATTTATTTTTTGTTATTCATGGCTTTTTTTTTTTTCTTTTTAATTACCAACATGGTTCTATTCAATACATACTTCATAGAAAATTGCATAACTGAAATGAATTTATTCAATTGAAAATCTAAGAAAAGTTAAAATGTTAATTAAAATAAAAGATAACTGCTGAAAAGTGACAGTGATATAATTACAGTAACTTATGTAATGTCTGATTTTCATCAAGAAATAGGCTATTGTCTTAGCACGGTTTCGTAGGGAAAATTGTAAGATTTTCTAAATAGACATGTTGGCAGGTATGCTCGTCCAATTAACATGTAATCCTGGGACTCCCAAACTGCAGGAGGGTTAAGGAAGATGGGTAAGGGTGGCAGTTTCAAGTTTGTCCCAGCTCAAAAAAATCATAGATCCGGCACTGCCTCTCAGTGACCCTGAAATCTAGTGATGGAAATTTTTTTCCATTTAGCTGTAGGGATTTTTATTAGCATTATGTCTATCATTCTTGCTTTTACTCGACTAATATAGACCAGGTTAATTCATTCAAAAATTCACCTACAGCTAAAAAAATATACTATCTATATCAGTGGTTCTCAACCTGGATGAAAAGAAGGGAGGAGTAGAAGAACTTCAAGCAAAACAGAATAATACAGTGAAGCGTACTATAATTTACTCGATTCTGAGGTCCTATGAAAATATTTTCGAAAATGGCATTTTTTTAATAGTTCAGAGCAGTTTTCATTCACATATCCCTGTCCATAAGAATTCTCAGCATTATCATTCATAAAGTAAAAATATCAAGTAAGATCAAACACTGAAAGTGACCTAATATGTGCTTTTTTAGTCTGTCTAATATTTAAAAATTTATTAAAGATACATTGGCATCGCTTCCATCCATTAATGCTGTATAAAATGAATGGCGCTATTATATACCAACATCACCTACGTATTTAAAATGAATCTTGATTTATTTTTTGTTTTCATGTGTTGATGATTTGTTCAAAATAAAGTTGAATATAGTGACATTAAGTTTTGTGTTAGAAAACGTACATATTTTTAAATTTAATAACCAGTTTCAGTTATACCAAATGAATAAATACCGTTGTGCAGTAAGGTAAAATTAGAACTAACAATGTTTTGATGAACAAAACTTGCAAATTGCTGCGTACATTTGTTTTTTCATTGCAAGGAAGCTTTTTTTTCAGTGAAAAAGAAAGGAGCTTATGGGTAAAGCAACATTTGACAGAAGCCGATCCTTTTGTCAGATGTCTTTTCACCCATAAGCTCATTTCTTATGCTTTGAAAAAGGCATTCCTTGTAATGCCAAAACACCTGTGTGCAGTAATTCGCAAGTTTTTTCATCAAAACATGTGTTATTTTTAATTTTGCAGTTCCTGTAATCTTAATCAACTTCAGTTTCAAATTCTAATAGTACTGCTTGTATTGGCCACATTTGATAGGAGGGAGATGGAGTACATAGCAGTGTCCAAATGGTGGCACAGAACCTGAAAGGTTGAGAACCCCTGATCTTTGATTATATTCTAAGTCTGCTCTGTGCGACTTTCAACAAATAACATTTACAAATTATAATGATTTTATTATATGTATTGATATTGTTGATCATCGAATATTGTTTACCAATGAATAACATTTACAAATTATAATGATTTTATTATGTATATTGATATTGTTTATCATCGAATATTGTTTACCAATGAATAACATTTACAAATTATAATGATTTTAATCTGCATGTTGATTTAAATATTTATCATTGTTCAATTCAAATACAAATCCTTTATAATTTTATTTTATGAAAAATAAGTTTTTGGAAAAATCTGAACTGTATTTTAATATAGTTGTATTTTGTAATATATGTTAAAATTTTTAACGTAAAGAAAAAATTGTGCCTTATCTTGTATGGCTAATTTTATTGTCAATTCTTCTTGTTAATTTATTTTGTTTGATTATTATTTTCTTTATGTGTGCAAATGACTGGGTGTATTCTCCATTTTTTCAAAATACATATGTTTGCAGATGAATAGTTCTATGCTTTTGCATTTATTTTTCTCCCCACCCATTTAACAGCTGCTTGAACTGCTGTTTTCTGTAGTGTGAATCATATGTGTACAATATTACTTCAGCAATATGTGTTAAGATTCGTTATTTTGTTGTTACATTTTTGAATGCATCAAGAAATTTAATTGTGTGTGTACATATATACTCAAATAATAAATGACTTTTTATTTAAAAAAAGAGTTTTATAGCATTTTATCTGCATAAAGTTCAAGAAATTCCCGTGCTGAGTTTTCTGAAAGCAGGGGATGTCCAAATCTTTTCAAGTCATGGCATGCTAAATATTTATCTGCATGACCAGGCCTGTTATTTAGGGGGGCAGGGGGGTCAATTGCCCCCCCCCCCTGACTTTGGAAAATCAATGTATTGGCATATAAGTGGGCGTGGTTTTTGCCACTTTTTGGTAAATTTTACATTGTGTATGCACCCTTTGCCCCCCCCCCCCCGGAAAATTTCGAAATGACGTCCCTGTGCATGACACATAGGTCTTTACTGTAAAAACAATGCTAATGTTTCCAGAAAAAGAGGTAAACGTTGTCAGTGTTGAAGGTCAACTTACCAAAACAGCACTATAGGTTCCATGTTTAATATTGTTTAAATTCAAATGCAGAAAAATATCTTTCTAGGATTTGTTCGGCCAAGCTAGGCAAGAAGAAGCGGGTAAATGGTGACTGTCCTTCTGTAAATTTTCAAATTGAAATCCTAAAAATGCAACTCTAAGTTATCTTTGATAACATTAAGAAGTGTGGCGATCAACGACTCCCACCTAAAAATTTTCCTTAATTTAAAACCTAAAAATGCATGTTCCAGATCTGGTTTTTTCTAGAGGGCTATTAACCTCTTTTAGTTTTGGAACTTAATTGACACGCTTGACCTTGCTGCCCAGTGGTACGGGTCCCAGCTTCCCCCTTCCACCAGTGGTCGGAAGTAGCGCGCTACAAGTAGCGAAACTACTGTAGTAGCTACATTTTTTAGTAGTTTGTAGTGTAGCGCACTACTTTTTTAAAAAAGTAGAGTAGTGAGTAGCGCGATACAAAAAAATAGTAGTTTGTAGCGATTTCTGAAAACTACTTTTGAATAAAAAATAAATAAATAAATGAAAAAAAATTTTTAAAAAAGAGAACGAAGGAAAGAAAAACAAGGTTTTTCTTGTGGCGAATATTCTTAAAAATTGTAAAAAAAATCTAAAAAGGACCAATTTTGTAAAAAAAAGGAACAAAATGTAAAAGTAACAAATAAATTCAAAGACAATTCCTATTTCTATTCCATATTGGAATGAGGTAATTTTTTAATACAAATCACTTTTCGAATTTTTTCGGTCGATCCTCAATCGGTGTGTTCTTGTTATTTATTTTTTAACAAGAAGTTCTGTCAAGAACTAAACGAGCCTACTTTCCCGTACATCGACATCGGCATTCTAGCATCTGATCATTATTCTCTTGATTATCTGAGACTAAAAATTATGTCAAACATACCTTTTTAGCACTTAAAGCTGATTTCTAAAAGCAAAATATACCCCTCTCATCAGATGAAATAGACACATAAAAAGTAAATAAATGAATAAATAAAGTTTTGTCGCACCTTTTAAAGAATGTAACTGTTACAGTTCTTCCGTAGAAAAATTCCTCAATCGTTTTCAAAAAAAAATTAAAAGTACAAAGTACATCAAAACACATTTTATCAAAGAAAGAAAAAAAGAAGAAAAAAAAAACTCGTCCGTTGATAAAATGTCTCGAATTTCACTTTTAATCCGTTGCCAGTTGTTAAATATAAATAAAGAATAAAATGCCCTCGTGAATGAAACATTTTTGTTACAAAAAAAAATCGTCTGCCAAAAAAAAATAATAATAATAATAATAAATAAAATAAAACAAATGAATAAATAAACAAAAAATCGTCTGCACAGTCAGTCTTTTTTTTTTCTGAGCCTGCATTTCCGCCATGTTTGCGGAGTCGGAATCAGAGTCCTCACAGAAGATTATTCAGAAAAGTACTTTACAAACATTATTTATCAAAACCATTTTCTTACAAAGTTAGTTTGAAGGAAATCCGACTTTAAGTTCAGGATCAACATTCAACTTAAATTCCCCGTAGGCGCTAATGTTAAATTTTTTTTCTGAACGGTTCAATATTGAACGAAAAATGGTTCAAATCATAAAGCGAAATATGGGAATGAGACTCTCCGAGATCTTTCAAACAAAAAAAGTTTATTCCATTCGGACGGTTCACTCAAAAGTTATTAGGTGGGGAAAGGTTGCTTGAACGGTTCAATGTTGAACGAAAAAATGTTCAAATTGAAAATTTAAATACGGTAATGAAGTATCCTTGCTGAGATCCTTCGAACAAAAAAAAAAGTTTATTTAAATCGGACTGTTCACTCAAAAGTTATTAGGGGTGACAGCTTGCTTGAGCGGTTCAATGTTGAACGAAAAATTGTTCAAATCGGAAATGTAAATACGGGAATGAAGTATCCTTGATAAGATCTTTCGAACAAAAAAAAGTTTGTTCAAATCGGACTGTTCACTCAAAAGTTAGCATCGCGGGACAGGTTGTTTGAACGGTTCAAAGTTGAACCAAAAATTGTTCAAATCGAAAAATCAAATATGGGAATGAGCTGTACTCGCCGAGATCTTTCCAACAAAAAAAAGTTTGTCAAAATCGGAATGTTCATTCAAAAGTTATTAGGGGGGGGGGACAGACAGACCGACCGACCGACCGACACACAAATTCCCCATCTCAATACCCTACTTTCAAATTTTTAACTTTTCGATATTCATTTTACCTTTTTATTTTTTTAACTTGGCGATATTTTTTGGACTTGGCGATATTTTTTTAACTTGGCGATTTTTTTGGACTTGGCGATTTTTTTTAGATGCATTAAGCTACTTTTAATACTTTTTACGTCTTTCTTTTATTTTTGACGGGAAAGTAGGCTAAAAAGTAGCGAAGTAGCAACTACATTTCAAAAGTAGTGTAGCTCGCTACATTTAAAAAAAGTAGTTGTAGCTGTAGCTAACTACATTTATAAGAAAGTAGTTGTAGTTGTAGTTCGCTACAAAAAATATGTAGTTTTTCCAACCACTGCCTTCCACCCACCATAGGCGACTCGTACAAGGAGCAAGGGGGGCGACTGCCCCTTCACTTCTAAAAGCAAAGGGGCCTTGCTCCCTCACTTTTCATGATTAAAAAGCAATGATCTATAATGAGAAAAAAAAATCACACAGTGGATTGATTAAATTTACCAGAATAAAAGCTGAAAATTCCAAAAATCAGACTTTTTTTCATGCTATTTCATGAAAATGATAGAAAATCAACCAGCGTGGCTCATTTTGGAGGCCATTTTTCAGATTTTTAAAAGTCATTTAATCAGTTACTGTCGGCCCCGCTTAAACGAATACTATTTGGTACTAAGAAATATTATTTGATTGAGCGGGGAACATTTTTTTACTTTTCCATTTTGACAACTTTTGTCTCAAAACGTGATAATAATCAAGAAATAGCTATATAAAGGAAATAATTAATATTATTGGTAAAACGATTTTGAAACAAGTAAAGTAAACAACAAAATAGCATAATAATTGAGTATAAATATTGTACGGTCATATGAAAATAATAAAAAAGTAACTTACAACTTGTGTTACAAAAAATGAGTGGTTTGCTTGCTCAAGGTTTTCTGGGAACACTTTTATTTTATTCGACATTTTTCATAGCTAAAATTTTTGCAAAAGCTGGCAAATGTTATTCGATTATCCGCGGAAATTATTCGATTAAGCGGGGACATTTAACATTGTGTCTATGGGGAAATGTTCTGTTCCAGACGGTTTTATTCGTAGCGGGGTATTCGTTTATCCGTTACCCGATTAAGCGGGGACGACAGTATATTAAAATCCAATAAAAAACCAAATTTAATAATGATAACAAAAATACTTTAGAGGTGCTGTATTCTAAACCCCTCCCCATTTCTTTGACCCCCCCCCCCATTTTTTGGTGCACCAGCCCCATGCCCCCCCCCCCCCCTTCCACCTCACCCTAATCCAATACTGCATCTGAGAATAGTTTCAATATTCAACAGAAATTGTGCAAGCGATTTATAACCTGCATACATTTTTAGACAGAAGCACTAACAAAAAATGTATTGAAACATGATTTTTCTGCAAGTAGCCCGATTTAATATTTTTGCTAATATATTGACTAATCTTATTTTGCTGAAATTATCAAAGAAATATCCATGTTTTATGAATAAAATATTTATGTTTCCCTTTTTTTTCGGTTTTTAAAACTCTCCACTATGAGGAATGACGATATAAGCTAAAAGCAAACAAGGGGTACTGAGGAGATGGGATTTGTCTAGAAGGCTGCGCCCAGAGATGATTGTGTTCCCGTATTTTACCGGATTTCATGATCGATTCTGGTATTTTCATGTTCGAAAATACCGGAAATTAAATATTTTTAATTATGCTTTTGTCTTCCCAACTTCGGTATTTTTTTTATTTTTTGAAATTTCGGTGATTTCCGATAATTACTAATAATATTCATCGAACAAAAATGTTAAGATGCCATTCTATTTTTTTTAAACTAAAAACTATTCGAATGTATGAAATGTATCTTGTTTGTTTATGAAAGGCAATTTATTATTAAATACGTGTAATTAAAAAATTAGGTGTGCTTAATTAATAGGGGCCTTGATTTTTTGAAAAAAGCCCCCCCCCCCCCACACACACACACATTTTCTCTTCAAAACGTTCAGTTATTTTTTCATGAACTCACAATCACCCCTGCGCCTTTGAAACTTTTAGTGGGTGTCTCACTTCAATGTTTCATTTTTCTAGCATTTGAGGATACCTGCACCCTGGGCTATTAATATGTGTGAAAAGTTGAAAGACGTAAATATAAAATCAATAATCAAAGTGCTAGTAATCATAGCTTTGAAGTTGGTTTATGATAATCAGAGTTCTAAAATCTGATATTCCTTGCTGCTGTGGAACGAACATGGTTAGTAAATAAATGTTCTCATTATTTAAGTAATGAAATAGATCTCAAAAGTAGCTAAAACATTTATATACAATACAGAAACAACTCCCAAATTCATACTAATGCGAAATTGCATTTTGGAAAAGTATACAATTATTCAGTCTTCGTAAGATAGAAGATGATTAAACAATACATCTTTGTCTAGAAACATTGGAGACTTTCCTGCAAATATAAAATTGTGCTTCTTTATTCCACAAACTACAACACTGGACCAAACACCGGCAAAGAAATATTTACATTAATCAGTGCATTTTTTTTCACAGCATTCTGTGACAGACTTTTAATGCACTACAAGCAAAAAGAGAAAGTAATGACTCTCGAAAAATAGTGTACTCTTACTTTTAAGATTATATTTTAAATTGATTTTTTTAATAGTGAAAAACAATTGAAAATTGAGAAGTGTCTTCCTATGAAATAGCTTTCTTGTAGACGTCTGTAACGCTTAGCCAGCCATGGAATAAGTACTTACATAATGTAGTTAAGTTGAGTATACCCGACGCACTCTTTCTGATAGGTTGCTCCACCATTC
This sequence comes from Uloborus plumipes, assembly GCA_038373865.1. Classification (NCBI taxonomy): domain Eukaryota; kingdom Metazoa; phylum Arthropoda; class Arachnida; order Araneae; family Uloboridae; genus Uloborus; species Uloborus plumipes. Next base: position 31,117 of record JAXGGA010010124.1, read on the forward strand.
TCCTAAATCACTCCAGAAATTTGCCATATCGTACCAATATTGTGCAAGTTGCATCTCTGAAAAAGGGAGGAAGATATGATAATATGCATGCATTAAACTTATTAAAATCATTCTGTGACATTTGGATAAATTTTTTATTCATGTGTGTTCTATGTCCTTCTCATGTTTCAAAAACTATCCCAAACAAGTAGAATTAATTACAATTTTAAACGTTTGTGGAAAAAAGAAATGGGAAAATGAACACTATATACAGGGTTGCCACAATCTACTTAAATGCTACTTTTTGCTACTTTTTTTGGCTCTAGGCGACTTTGGAGACTTTTTTTGAGCACAAACAGGCTAAAAAGCAACTTATTTTCACTGGAGCTACTTTTTTGGAGACTTCTTTTTTTTCCAAAGCAAGTTTTCATTCGAAAATCTTGATTTTTTTCGCCCTATTTGATTTTACTTATTAATTTGAAACCCATTATTTTTTATTCTTATTTCTTTGTCACCTAAAAAAAAGAAATTCCTTTGCCTTTTATTATGGACAGATCCACTGTTATTTTTTTAAATAGCAATCAGGGAAGGGGGGCTTAGATTTCGGAACAACCTCTTCGCTGCTTTAGCTTTTGGGTAAAAAGTGATTTGCTTAATAGCCATAGCTACTGAGGAAGGGGCGTGGATCTATTTATTTGACATATATTGATGAAATCTCAGCTCAAAGTTTAGTAGATTGAAGGAGCTGACTTATTTAAGACTTTCCTTCGACTGAATTTTAATAATCAACAGCTGATTAAGTAAAAAGTTATTTTTAGGAACTTAGAGATTTCAATAATTGCGCACATCTTGTAATTTCAATTATTTTAGAATTTGACAGCTATTTTAATATAAGCTAACTGAAGCATATTACATCCATAGTTCTTTTTTATTTCAACCTTGACTTTTATTTTTTATCAATTGTAATTACTTTTTTTGGTGGGAAGTGTACTAAATATTTAGCAAATGAGCTTTTAATTGTTAAATTTTTTACTTGCAATAAGTATTTTTTCACTTAAAACCTTAATCAACTTTTTTATTTAATTTTATTAATTTTTAATGGGTAGTTTTTGCATAAGCTTCCAGTCGAAATGTGTAGAAGTTGAAGTAACTTACTGAATAATATTTTTAGAATTTATGATTAAATAGAGGAAAATTATACAAAGTGATATAAATTATACGGGTATAAGAGGTGTATTGTTTAAAGTTGTTCTTTGTTTTAAAGAGCTCATTTATGTGCAATTTTTAAGTTTGTGTGATCTTCTACCGTGCGAAAAATGATATTTTTTTTTTTTTTTTGAGTATATATCAAAGCTTTGTAAAAAAGACAAGTACACAAAATTTATTCTCATTTTTACTGAAACTTTCATTTAAAAGTTAAAAAAAAAAACAACCCGCAATCATTTTAAGCATGATTATTCACTTGCCACAAAAAGTACTGAATCGCTGATTTTGTTTTAATGCTGTCGAGTTTTGTAATATTAGCATTATATTTCTGATTTTTTGCAAGGAACAAAGTACGAGTTAACATTATGATTAAGAGCTCTATTTTTCCACTTCAGACTTCCATCACAAGTCCTCCCTCACACCATCTCATGTTGCAGAACCAATATATGGAGTTAGAGTTGGATTGATTGGAGTTAGGGTTGGGTTGACCATTGAAATGGTGGATTTTTAGGGTTTTAATTTTCTTATTTACTTTGAAACTGCAATTAAAAAATGAAAATATCATTATTAAGTAATTATACAAATTAAGTGTTTTTTCTGCAGTAATTATTTTTATTGTAGTTATTGCAAACATACCTTAACAATACACCTTTCCCTGCAAATTTTTAATACCACTAAAAGAACTCCTAAATTCTTCAAATTTGTAAGTACTAAACTCTATTTTAACGCATTTTATAAGTGCCGTGAAATAGAAATTTTAAAAGTACTCCATTGAATGCGCGTATATGAATAAGTCCACTTTTTTTTTTCTTCATTAAAAAGATGAGTCTTTTTTTTTTTTTTCAATTTTCATGTTAATACCCTTTTAACCTCTACTATAACAAAAATCAACGGAATATAGAACATGAAATCAAATTTATTGACTTTATAGATTTTACGGGAAATAGGTTTGGTAAAACTCTCCCCAAAACTAAGTTCTGGTTACGGCCCTGTGTGGAGCATTACATTATAGTCATCCAGATTGCGAATCATAACAGCACATAAAGTGCTGGTATCTGTTTGACGCCAGAAGTAAAATAAAAAAAAGTTGCTAAGGGTAGGGAAGAAAATTTAAAAATGTTAAAACAAAAGAAAGTGAGCAAAAAAAAAAGAGAGAAAGAAAAAGCTTAACTGAAAAGGGTAGTCAAGAAATCAGAGGAAAAAATGAAATTCGTTTTAAGTTTCTGGCAATAGTACTGCTGTACTTTCAAGGTTCTAGTTAATGTTGAACTAGTTCTTGCAACAAAAGACCTCCCCGTAATTTGTTAAATTTAACATTGTTGAATATGTACAAAGGGATGGCGTATTTTTGAAAAAAAAAAAAAAACAAAAGACCTCGTAATTTTTTACACTAATAATGTTGCTTTACTGCATCCTCGTAACAGCTACTGGCAGTATTTTATTTATAATTTGCTTTATTTATATTGTTTTTTTTTTTTTTTGTATTCTCATCAAAATAGTTGAATAGAATTTACTGTAGTCGGGGGGGGGAGGCACTCCCTATTTAATAAGTTTGGGCAAAAAAAAATTTTTTGTAATTGCACATTCAGTTTAAATTCCTCAGCAAAACTGATGAGGACTTATGAGAAATGTTAAATTTTAGCTGTAATATTTATTTCTTACTTCACTTATCTGATCATGAACACTGTTTTTTTTTTAACTTTTTCAATTTTGGGGCTACTTTTTTTTGCAACTTTTTGAATTTTTGACTACTTTTTTGCAACTTTTTTATACGCTTTTGGCTATTTTTGCTACTTTTTCAATGAATTTTTCCTGTGGCAACCCTGCTATATAACACTAGCCTGTGAAATTTTTAGGTGTGAAATTAGCCTGTATTTTTTGTTGTTTTAGTTGATTCTTCTAAAGTATTTTTAACGCATCTTTGATTTTAAACACATCACGTCAAAATGTTTACAAGTTGCAAAAATCGGGAAATGAGGCCTTTGAAAGTAGTTTACAAAAGTTTGCTTTTTTTTCATTTTTAATCTTATAAAATACATTATTTTAATCAATCAAGTTAACTGACCAGGGCTTGCTGACCCCTTAATTTCTTTCAAAAATTGCTTGAAATGAACATCGATTTCATTTTTAGTGGATCTTTTAATTAATTGAATATTGTGGGTGGTTTATTTCGAGTCTCCAAACACCACTCGCCCTCTTCAACCACCCTCGATGACAAAGAATGTAAAACACTTTAAATTTTTCATTTTATTCCAAGTGTCTGATGATTCTTTAATCTACTCATATTGCCTTGGGAAGTAACGGGCAAAATGTTTTTTTCTTTTTTTTTTTTTTTTTTTTCCATCTTGTATTTTCGCTTTATTGAACAAGTTAGCCTAAGTTTCTACTGAAAATTAAGGGAAAAAAAACGTCCAAGTCCAACAGTTCTCTACTGCTGGTATAGAAAAGGAATCCAAAACGCCTTTCTTCAAATATCTCAAGAAATATATGAGACATATTTGCAGGTACTGTCTGCGTCTGCTCGTTACCTTTCCATCCCATGGCAGTCAATCACTCATGCTCTGCTTAGCACGTTTCTTTTTTTAATGCTTTTCCTTACAATTTTTAATAAGTTTCCAAGCGTTTCGATAGGAAAAATAGTGGTTTTTAGTTAATCATTACATGTTGTCCAGGATACGGTGTGAAAGAGAGAAATTTTTAATGCCCCAGCCAGTAGCTTATTTACAATTTTGCAATGGCGAGGAGGCTCGTACAGGGGGCAAGGGGGCGACTGCCTCCTCACTTCCAAAAGTTAAGGCGTCTTGCCCCCTCTTTTTTTTCACAGTTAAAAATTAATGATTAATTAGCTTGATTTTTTTACTGAATGGATTGATTTATTTCACGGAAGTAAAAGCCATCAAAAATGTCAACAAAAAGGATTTCTTTCAGGTTATTTCATAAGAATGGAACATATTTCATTAGATTCGAAAGAGGGATGTCAGCGGTGGAAATCAGTCCTAATTTTTGAGGTCACATTTCGTATTTTTTTACAGACCATTTAATCAGTAATGTTGATATCCAATAATTTAACAGAATTCTGCAAATAAAAAAATGCCTTCAGAGATGCTGCCTTGAAACCCTCCTCCCCCCTTTCGTACACATTTCTTTTAACCCCCACTTTTTTGGCGCTCCAGCCGCGTATGCCGAAAGGGATCCAAAAAGCCACACGAGAAGTATTTGAAGTAGTTCTGTTCATCTCCAAGGAACCCCTCAAAATTGCGATAGGAACGACAGGCTTCAAAAATTTATTCCAGTGTATATTTACGTATTGTATTTTAAATAAAACTTTGACATTGTGAAAAATTGGAGAAAATGAAGCATACAATTGGATGTTTTTAAACATTAAGTTTGATTTTTTTTTAATTCAGAATGTCAAAGATTCTAAATGTTAAAATTCAAAATCTAGTACCAGGCTCGTCATTTAGAGGCGAGGGTAATTGCCCCCCTCCCTCCTATCTTCGGAAAGTTAATGTTTTTAATGAAAGTGGGTGAGGTTTACCGTTTTTTGTTGCAATTTACATCGAGGTTATAGCCTTTGCCCCCCTCCTCCCTGAAAAAATTTAAAACGACGGTACGTGTCTTGTACACATATCTTCTTTACCCGCTATCAGGCCTGTCATTTAGGGGGTGTCAATTACCCCACTAGCTTTGAAAGTTTATAATTTTTTTTGCGCATAAGCGGAAGTGGTCCCGCTTACTAACTTCCTAATAAATTTTGCATTCAATTATATACTATTCCCTCTTCCCTCCTCCCCATATTTGCCACGTTTGGAAAAATTCAAAATGACAAGTCTGCCTGCCACCTACCGTTTCATCCTTAGAAAGTTAGTATTTTTATGGAATTGATCACTATAACGATTTCACTCTTCCAAGATGAACGTCACGCTCACGAATGTCACTACACTAAAAATGTCGAGCTAGAAGTATATTATATTTTTACTCCTTGAAAACATGACTTATTTCTCTGGAGTACAGTCGAAATTGTTTCTCTCGAAACTGTTTATCTCGAAAACCTGTCTATGTCGAAATTTTTCAATTTCCCTGCCATGGGCGCCCATAAGGGGGGGTAAGGGGGGGGGGCTCGAGCCCCCCCCCCCCCTTGGAAATTAATATTTTTTCTACTTTTAGTACAATTTATTCAGAAAAAATTTAAAACTTTTTTTTCTTCACCCATTAATGAATAAGTTATCAAAAATGCCAAATTGTAACAACTGTAATCTGCACTGAAATCGCTTTCAGAATTATAACATTGTGTCTCTTCCTACATACTTCAATAGAAAAAGGAAGGCAGATTCATGGATGAACCGGCGCCGCATATGCATGGGAAACTCCCCCGGACTAGCTGTTGGATCATTCCATTTTAGATCAACACATTTTTAAAAAAGTTGTTGCATCATTACTTTTGATTTTGATGAAAATTTCCCAGACCTGAAGAAAATATATATTTTATTAAAAAAATATACCGTTTGACATATAGGCCATTTTTGTTGTTGGCAACAGCAAAAATGGGGCATTTATGATACTTAGTCTTATGAATTATAACTTTTTTTCTATCAAAGATTTTGAGCTTAAACATAGCTAATTGAAACCTAAGAAAGAGAGCTTTTTATATATCAAGAAATTTCAGAAAAAAAAATATTTTTCATGGTCAAAGTTTGATGAAAATCTCATTTTTTACTACTTTTCAAAATTAAAAACTCATGAAGGGTTTAGAATAACGAGCCCTATTTTGATATCATATATTCATATGTGTGGTTACTTATGAAACAAAAAAATTAGCTTGTTACTCTGCCCATTTTATGAGATATGCCCTCCTAAAGTTGTAAATTTTCAAACAAAATTTCAACGCTAAAAAAAAAAAATGCATGTGAGGGTAAGATAAAAATCATTTTGTTGGTGGAATCTTAAGTACTTTTTACATTAAAAAAATGTAACAAAAGTTGCTTTGTTATTCAAAGGCGCTTGGCAGCTATGGGCATCTGAATTTTCATATAATTGCACTGAAGCAACACGATTATTTTTGTAATTAATCTCAGATTTTACTGAAATTTAATTGTATTCTTAATTGCTAGTTTTCAATTATAGAAGTGACAAAGAAGTGTATATAACATATTTACACTTTTATAAGATAATTTAAAAATTTTATCGTCTAAATCTCTTAACGCTCTCTTGTAGAACTATTTTCTTTAGTGTTTCGTCTCACAGAGAAGAGTTGATCAATGTTCGCTCATCACAGGTGTGATATTGTGACCTTTTCCTTGTGCACACCATAGTTCTGATGCAGTCAAGATTTTTAAAATGTCTTGCAACTGAATCCAAGTTTAGTCATCCTCACTTGATTTTTTTAAATGACGTTCCTGGCCCTTTCGGATGAAAATAATTTATTCTGTATTGTTCTTCAGCATTGACTACTTTTACTTGCAACACTTCTTTGAGCCACCAGTCACTATCATACACACGGCAAACATAATCTGACAATTTTGGTCGGATTCTTGTTTTTGGTGCAGCAGTTTCGTTTGAATATATGATAAAAAATATGGCTTGTTATTCTGAACCCTTCATGGGTTTTTTAATTTTCAAAAGTAGTAAAAAATGACATTTTAGTCGCAAACTTTGACTTGAAAAAAAATATTTTTTAAATATGAAATTTATTGATATCCTATATGAAAAGAGCTTTCTTAGCTTTCCAATGAACTATGTTTGAGATCAAAATTTTTGATAGAAAAAGAATTATAGTTTACAAGACAAAGCATCAAAATGCCCCAATGTCCTGTTGCCAACAAAAACGGATTATACATATCAAAGGGTAAATTCACAAAAAAAAAATATATATATATATATACATTTTTTTTTTTTGAGGTCTTGGAAATAAAAAGAATGCATATGCAAATTTCTATCAAAATCAAAAATGGTGATGCACCCCCCCCCTCCCCATTGTTTGATTTAAAACGGAATGATCCTATATATATATATATATATATATATATATATATATATATATATATATCTTTTAACTGTAAACTATGAAGAAAATATGTGAGCCCCCCCTTAAAATTTCGCATATGGGCGCCCATGTTCCCTGCTATTACAGCATAAATTGAATATTTTTTCTCGTGTTTATCTCGAATGATTTTTCCCAAGAACCTCTATATCTCGAATTTTGATGACTCATTTTTGAATTTCATCTCCGCCCACCTTTATCAATGGTATAACGTGGAGACAAAAATCATCATCTGCACAATCATTTAAAGACCATGTTCGTACTTAAAGGTATGGATTAACTAATCATCCCAATTAGTAAAACGTGGACTCACAACATGTCGTACAGTAAAATATTCAACAACTAGCAAAAATACCCGGCGTTGCCTGGGCCAGTAAAAATATTGAGAAACAATTTATAATCGCCTTTTTTTTCCTAAATTAAAAGAACTCAAAACGTACCGCTTTGACGATTTAAAATGTCGCTAAATTTGCGGTAATTGTTTTGGGATACCTAGGATAATTTTGGCCCCTCCCTACTTTATGAAAATATGCTTAGGTATTATAAAGTCATTAATTTTTGTCAAAGAAAAATTGTCATTTAATGCTGAGAATATATTGCTGACCATGAAATGACGCTAAAAGTTTTGTCCTAAGTGATTTCGAAATTAGTAGGGAGCATTTGACAATTATTTGTGCGAAAAACACAAATTAATGGTAGTTTTAGTTTTGAGGTTTGATTAATTTCGTATGCGGATTATTTTACGCTTTGACGTAAGTTTTAAAAGTTTATTAGTGACAACGTACGGAATCGGCCAAAAAAAAAAAAAAAAACTGAACTTTTCTTCAAATGTGGGAGTATTATCTCGATGATTGAGATTTTGGCGCAGATTACAAATATCAGACAACAATCGTTTTATTTTAGTTATATCGTGTAAGAAGCAAAGTATTATTACATAGTCTTTGGCGCCAAAACTGGCGTCCGTTGAAAAATTACCCATAATCTTAGTTATAATATTCTTGCAACAAATTCGGCAAGATACCTGTTCGATTGGATTCTAAGTGAACAATTGTAAGTACCCGCCCAGTCAGCGCAAACATATTTTTAAAAATACCGTAAAATTGTATTTTTTATCCGTTACCTGTTTAAGCAGGACCGATAAATTTACGAAACGGAACTACTTTGATATAAGCCCCAAATCGGAAATTTGGCGACTTTTTTTTCTCGCCAAGCAAAAAACCTATTGCCACAAAACTTCAAAAAATAAACTCAAAAAATGGTACAAATGCAAGAAAATACTAAATTTGGCAACAGCAAAAACCTAAATTAGCTGTAAAAACCTAAATTGGCAACACCAAAATAGGAAACAGCAACCATAAAGAGTCCGTAGGGAGTTCCAGATTTGGCGAGTAATTTTTTTCTTTGGGGGGGGGGGTATACCAAAGTTATACCTTAGTTGCTAATCTCTTCAAGCGATTACATTACCGATACTCTAAAACATACTGTCGGCCCCGCCCAAACGAACACTGTCGGTTCCAAGAAATATTTGATTAAGCGGAGAATTCGATTAAGCGGAATCTTTAGCATTGCGTCTATATGGCATGGGAAATATCCAGTTCCAGGAAACTTGTGAAAATAATTGATACAGTGAACAATTTACTAATAAAGGAATACAGTTTATTCTAAAAAAAATAATATTTTCACTCAGCAATGCACATTAAGAAACACATTGCTTAAGGATAAATATTCTACTTACACAACTAAGACTACAAAACGTTTTAAATACAAATCCTGGTAAAAGCCTGGATATTCCCCATAAAGCTGGAAAAAAAACCCTTCATGATTTGACTTGAGAAAAGATTTGAACATTAAATACGGAAAGAAGAAATGATGCTCGCAATTTTAGCTTGCGACAGGGAGTTGAGATGATACACTAAATACTGAATTAGTTTGTTGGAAGCCTTCGCGGATTTATGCGAAAAATGTGCTTAAATTGGAATGAAAAAAGCACTACCAATCGAACTTTTTCGAATATCGTTATAAATTACAGCCTATGTGTTATTCTGATGTATAAGCTACATTATGGTAAAAGTTCCATTAAAATCCATTCAGTAGTTTTTGCGTGAAGAGGAACAAACATCCATACATCCATACATCCATCCATAAACTTTCGCATATATAATAGTAGTAAGATATCATACGCAAAACAATCTATTAAGTATTTAACTTTGTTCCAATTGCTCATTTTTGTAAATTTTATCACGACCTCTGTATCTCGAAACCTCCGTATCTCGAATTTGTCTCCTGTCCCGTGAAATTCGAGATATACAGGTTTGACTGTATAATGCACCATCACTTTAAAATGGTGCTTGCGGCAATAATTTACTTTATATATTTGTGTTTACTGTTTAGCTGGTCAAATTTAGCATGAGCAGCAATTTAACTCAATTTTACTGTCCAAAATTTGAATTTTGTCACACAATCGTGTCAAAACAAGGAAACGGAATTTTGCAGATTTAGTCGATATTTCTTACGGTAATCATCATTTCCTCCTCCTGCTCCTGCTCCTCCTCCTGCTCCTCCTTGTACTGCAGCTCCGCCTTGAGCTGTAGCTCCTCCCATTCCTTGCCGCATCATATTGAATTCTCCAGGTCGAGGGGGCATCATCTGTCCGAGTACTAGAATCATTACGCTCGCAAAAGCCACCAAAATAAAGAGGGCTTTCATAATAACCTAAAATTGAAAGGAAAATTAAAACCTTTTTTATTGCTGTACTCTAATGAAATCAAAAATCATACTAATTTTGCACCATAGAGTAAAGATAAAAACTAGAGCATTCTTTAGTTATCTTAAAGCCATAGAAACATGAACGCTCTTTCGACTAGGCGAGCGGAACGATCCAGTTGCTGATCTGAAAGTACTGAGAAAGAAAAAATATGCTTTTACTTAAGTCCATTTCAATGGAATTTTGAAAGGAATGCCTTACACCTCCAACAAAGATGTATGTTCATGATTCAAGAAGGAAATAAATTGCTTCAAAACTTAGTTTAAAACGGAAAAAAACATTTGCCTGATTTTCCCAAAAAATTAGAATTTTCACAAGAAACTGTTTCATCATTCGCTGCCGAAGTTTTTACATGATCAACTCAAAGATTTATGATGTTAGACAAAGTATTCTCCAAGTGGGTGTCTTGGCAACTTGGGTACCTCAGAAAGAGAGAAAGAAAGAGAGCGAGTCCAGGGTGATCGATATGTTCACGATATCATTAGAAATGTATGCAAGACCTACAGACTCGGGGTGCCGTGAGAAATTTCTAATTCTTCAAAGGATGCAAATAATCAAAAAAGTTTGGGAACCTTTGTGATAGATTGTAGGAGCTGTCTTCAAACTGCGCTGTGAAACCTCAGAAGCTCTGCTCTACATAATTTGAGACTCCTCTGCTCAATGAAAAAAAAAAAACTCTGTTTAGTTGATAAGTGTGAGTTTACTAAAAAAATTGCAAGGAAGAATAACCTTCAATGGTATTGCAATTGCATTAATAGTACTACATTACGTTAGCGTGTGATTTAAAAAAAGTTATTAAGAAAATAAAAAAGAATAAATTAATTTGAATTTTGACATCTCGAATTCAAATAATGCTTTTTTTCATTGACGAATTGCAACAGATGTGTGCGATAGGCGGTCGTGTGTGTATGCTCTTTCGCCACCATGTCCTGTATGATCCCCCTGATATGGCTGGAGAGCAGGTTCGGGTCCGGGGAGCAGCGGGATGCGAAAAGTTGGCAGACTACCAATCCGAAAGACAAACAAGCACACCCTAACGTCACCAAATAAAGTGATGAATTAATGCTACTAATGATTAAATAACATTTTAAGCAGTAAACAGCATTATTTTATTTTAAACTTCATTAAAAAATATAAGATTTGTTTTGAAATATCATACTTTGTGCATTTAATTAAAACTAAAATTTGAGAGGATAAATTAATCCAAGGTTGTGGTTATCTGCATGAAAAAAGAAAAATACGTCAAATGCTTTGAAGCGCAAAACAAATTAAGTGAAAATAATGTCATGAGATTTTTAATATTACGTTGAATGAGACAAATGAATTGAAATAATTTTACATTTTAAAATCCCATTGTCTTGATTATGATAGGCTTTCTGACCATAAAATTGGGCCAATTAAAGGCATTTTGCACAAATGTTACATAATGTGATTTTTTCGGGCTTGCCGCTCCCAAATTGATAAAAATAGCGCAACTATACCATTAACTACTTTTAAATTTGTTTTCGCATAATAAAAATTAAAATTTTAAAACTTTCATTAAAACATCATGTTTGGAATAAGACCACTTTGGTTTACACTTGGAGTATTTTAGTCGGTGGTCCAATTAAGAATGCATCATAAAATTCACAAGTTTCGAATTCATGGTTTGCGATTATTATTATTATTTCGCTTTTTTAAAAACGTAATATCATGAGAAGTAAGATAAATTTACTTTTGACATTCTGGCTACACTACTGGTTTATGAGCAAGGATGCTCGCGGAACACTAAAAAATATTAAGTTTTCTTTGTTTGCAAAACTTTATGTAAATACGGACCTCTTTAAATTTTTACCTATAAGAATAGTAACCTCCTGTTTTAATCATCATGACAATGTTTCTAAATATTACCGTGCATTATTATACCATTTTGGTAAAATTAATTGGCTTAAAAAATGTTTTTAAATAAGTCCGTAGTTTTCTGTACTTCAAAATGAACTAATTGACTTTAATGGATCTTTAAAAATATTTTAAAAGAGCCTCGTCAGAGCTTTTTTACATAAAAAAATGCATGTGTTGGGGGGGGGGGGGTATCCTGGCTGCAGTCGGAGCCTTCCAAACTCCATCCCTTGGGAGGACAGTAAAAAAGCAGTATTAGAGGATTTCAGGCGGGGGGGGGGGGGGGGGCGTGCAGGCCCGTGCCCATCCCAAGAAGATAAAAATAATTTAACTATACCTCAAAATTCAATTTTTCATCACATACGTAAAAAATTCCAACTATTTCTTTGAAAAGAACGCGCAGAGCATATATGAATAAAATTAATTTGCTTTGGAAGGGGAGTAATAATACTTCAGTTAAATTGCTCCAAGTATGAAATGGCTACTTACAGTTCAGTAGACAAGATTCCAAATGGCTGGAGCTTTCTTCTGCTTTCAATATCAGATTGTTTATTCAACAAATGCCTAACTTTCATTGATAAAATAAACTTTGAGAAAGAGTAAAAGGACAATAAAACTCCTCAATTGATCAAAGTGTCACTGTAGTGTTAATATAAATCAATCATATGCTTTCAACGGAAAAAAAGAATCTCAGTATTTTCCCGAATTGTTCATAAACTTGTCACAGATGTCGTTTAAATCAATTTGCTTGAAAGTGGCAGTGGTTTGTATCAATATTATTTTCGTCCAAGAATGGCCACTCAGTTTAAAATATCATTTTCTCTAACCAGAATTTATTTATTTACTCCTTTTGTTTCTCCTATCTTTTGTGAATCAGGGTTGAAGAATCTCAAAGAGAACATCGTTTTTCGAAAAATGTATAAAATATCTCATACCAAGTAATAAAATTACAGTATACTGCCGTGCTAAGCACAGAAATCGTCTCTGCACTTTTTAACAAAATTAAGTTCTTGTCACCCGGTGGTTCTTTGTAACCTATTTTACCCAAATACAATTGTATGCTGTCATTTGAGAGAATGGGAAATGTTTTAAAACAAATTCTGAAAAGGAATCCTCTGAATCAAGTACACATGGTGACCCAAAACTTTTAAAGAGTTAAAGAGTAATATCTCAGCTTGAGCTCGACTGCAGACACCACTTTTGCGCTTAGCACGGCAGTATAGGTGCTGTTAGTATGGCATGTAATCAATTATTTTTTGTTTCATTTCTTTAAATTTTGCAAAAAAAAAAAAAAACATTTCTAAACTTTTTTGCGTGTTTAGGGGAGAATACAAAATACAGTGTGTGTGTGTGATGTGCAGGCCTGTCATTTGGGCAATCAGGAGGGGGAGCGGGGGAGTAAATTAGCCCCTCCTGGATTTGAAAAATGTATTGTTATTGTGCATTTTGTATGTATTTTGACGCTTTTGCCCGATAAAATACATTGATGAAGTCATACCCTCCCCCCCCCCCCTCCTCCCGGAAAATTTTGAAACGACAGGTTTCTCTCTCTCTCTGCGTACGCGTTATGAAAGCAACAATGCGTCATAGCACGTGATGTAGTTTATTAGGAAGATTCAAGCGTTTATAATCAGAGCCCGATCATTCTGACATTGGACATGGGGCACATTTCTACTTCAGGACCCCCCTCTTGTATGAGTTACGTGTTACGAGAAAAAAAAATTCTTACAATACCAGAATGAAATAAAAGTTTGCACAAAGATTTAAAAAAAGAAAAAGAAGAATGCTATCAAATTATTAAGAGAAAAATTTACGTTGACATACACAGTAGGCTTTTAGTATTAATAGTAAAATATACATAGTAAAATATACAAATAGGCATTTAGGATTTAGGAGGCGTTGGATTAAGTAAGGGAATTTTGGGCACCTCTGAAATCTAAGAGGAGGGGCCTGTGCCCCGCGTGCCCCTGCGGTAATCAGGCTCTGTCCATGTTGGAACATAAGAGTCAAGATTTCTCATTCATCCACATTGAACCAATTGATATTGGCTCTCGTTTTCACGACCTTTCATTTTACGAGAACTCGATGTTACGAAATAATCCTGTTGATGAGTAATTTTTAGCTCTCGTTTATTAAATGTTCTGTAAATGAACAAAATTCTCAGTGGCGAATTTACAGGTTTGCATATTTTTTGGAGCCCCTTTGACCATTACTTTCTAAAATTGGAGTTCAAGAAGCAGATACAGTGACCTCTCACTTATACACCGCCTCATTTATGCGCCTTTTTCACTAAAACGACGATTTTGAATGGACCCAGCACAATCCCTAACAAAATAATGATAGTATCATTCGTTTATGCGTCGATCTAAAGATAAATATTTCACTTATGCACCGAATTTTCCGAAAAACGTAAAAAATATATTTATTTTCTTTAAAAAATAAGCATTTTTTCCTCTCTAATCTTTCGCCTTTATTGCGTCATGGAAGGCATTTTTTTCGCATGAACTAGAGTTCGGAGAGGGACAATTACCTATTATGGATGTGTTTTAAAGGGAACAGTTTGTAATTAGGTGTGCTACAATTTTTGTTTTCTCTTTATCATTGTAGTTACTGACAGTAATAGCCAAACCGGTTAGTCATATGTCCTTTTTTTATAGACAATATTCTTATTCTGCTCTCTCATTAGAAACTTATGCTGCGTTTTAGACCTTTAGATAGGCTTGTTCACTTATGCGTCTCTCTCATTTACGCGCCTTTTTCTGTTGGTCCGTTGGGCCGGTGAGAGTAAGTGGGCTACTTCCCAACTCACACGATTTTTAAATGCCCTTAGAGTCAAACTCCATTGTGCGAACTGCAACAATAGGGACTCCCCGCAGTGTCCACTCCGTGGTCGAAACTTGAGAATCAATACCACTGGTCCGCCATCTTTAACCACGATGGGACTTAAAACTATTGTCGTTTCGCCAAATAGGCGATGAAGGCGATGCTGTAAAGTTCGCCCCTCAAGTAGCTCGCCCCTCAAGTGAAGCGAAAAGTTGATTAGTGAATACGCCCTTCAGGTGATAAGTGTCATTCAGAACAAAGAGAGGGACACGAACCACGTGTTGGTCATTTTTTGAATCACCGTTTTCTCTTTCAATTTCTGGCTTTTCTTGAAATTGCAAGCAGAATTAGTGAAAAATAAATATAAAATGAGACCACAAGTCCTGAACTTTATCAGAATTATTTTTTTTTTTCGAAGTTGGCATTTTTAAAAATTATTTATTTATTTATTATTACTTTTTATGGGGGGGGGGGGATTTATAACCCAAATCGTGATGCATTAAAACTGTTTCGACACAGATGCGTTTGCACTACAAAGTAGATATCATACAGAAATTTCGAATTGGCTTGGGCGGTACTACAAACTACACTTACATTTTAAATTTTAATTTGATCAGGTATAATTAGTGGCGTACCTATGTATTGGCAGGAGTGACTCTTGCCAAGGGAGCAGCAGCCAAGGGGGGGGGGCGCAATTTTGACCGCTAAAAAAAAAAAAACTTTTTCAGTCAAGCCCAAACAGACTAAAAGACAAAAATTTATTAGACTACCAGAGCAGCTCTAACTGCGCCCGTCACTACGACACTAACCATGCAGAATGTGCAACTTTGTTTTGATGGATTTCGATTGAATGTTGGCTTAGTTCTATTTTGCTACATGAGGCTTGGGGCCTTCACAAGAGGCTGATTTGAAATCAAACTGGCCTACCCGCTTAAAAGAAACAAACCTTCCCTCTCTCCTTCCTTCTAACTGCTTTTTTCACGATATCTCCTCAACTTTTTAATTACTAAACTTCAGAAGCGGCCAAGATTATTCTACGATTTCAAAAACCTTTTGTTGAAAACATTTCAGTGACAGATTTTTGGAGTGCGATTTTATAGTTACAGAAAACAACTCCGAAGTTGGCAATATTTTTCTATAGCAAAAACTAGCTAGAGAATAATATTTGGGAAACTATTTCTCTAATTCGGGAAGGAGAGATTTGTTAAAAACGACTATAGCAAATTTCACAATTTTAAAAACTCGTGTAACAAAAGCCCACAATAAATGATGCTCCCCAAAGTAATAAGTAACACAGGTACAGCGGGGCGGGATTTTGAACGAGTAATATTTTCAAATGCTGTTTGTGTTTCGATGATTCAGTATAGGTTAAATGCAGTATTAAAAAATAATAAATTGCCATTTATTTGTTCACGCTGTATTCCAAAAAAAAAAGTTCCTTCCCTGACTTTCAGAAATGTGTAATTGCCTGCTTTAGACTCTCCTGATAGGTAATATTATTACCAAACAACGGCATACAAATAAAGGGTCATTCCATATAAAATCAACAAATGGGCCGTGCCGCACCATTTTTTATTTAATAATATTTGGCAGGTAATATGCACCAATATTCTGTACCTCCAAACTGCTTTATTTTTTTCTCGAAAAAATTTTATTCTCGAGATATAGCCATTTTTTTGCTCCGCCGATGAGTAAAATTCGGCATTTTTGATCCTTTTTCTAAGAGCTCTGGAAAATTTATTTAAAATGGTAGAAAAATCAAACATGACTTATTTTAAAGCTAAAAGAATGAACTTTGATTTGTGCATAAAAAGAAACGGTTTAAGTTAAGCCTGAAATATAAATTTTCCCGTGTCAATTCACGGTTCAAAAAGTGCTGTTTTCGTCATTTCAAGCATGAAAAAATATATGAAGGACTGACAGTGGGGTTCTAATTTTTTTTTTCTCTTGCACCCAGTTATAGATACTAGAAGCACAGAAAAAAATAAGATGATACCAGTAGTCTTTCATTATGAAAAAATTGCTTAAACTTGAGAAAAAATGAAAATTGGCCTTTTTCACTCCCCAAAAACGGCCTGTGAAACAGGTAGTAAAAATTTACAAATGCATTGAGCAGGAAGGCATTACATTGAACTTTAAAAAGAAACAAACATCGTCTTATTATTCCCAGGCATTAAAGAGATATAAGCCTTTTAAGTTAGATGATTATTATGAAAAAATACCTTAAACTTGAGAAAAAATGAAAAATGGCCCTTTTCACTCCCCAAAAATAGCCTGTGGAACACTTAGTAAAAATTTACAAATGCATGGAGGAGGAAGGTGCTATATTGCCCTTTAAATCGAAACAAAAACTGTCTTGTTATTGACAGGCATCAAGGAGATAAAGCCCTCTGAAAATTGAAAATACATGCAAGATTTTTTTAGCATAAATGAAAGCAGTTATGAACAAAAAAAAAGTCTTTTCATTAAAAGAACTCTAAAAATATGTATCATCAAATATATAATTCAAAATATATCGTAAAATGGTTGTA